>PITA01009309.1:0-49085 GCA_004023965.1 Spilogale gracilis | reverse complement strand
TTGTCAAGGTTCGTTGGCGGGTCTCCATCCAGCAGTGAACTGGGGGAGCTGCCCCACTTTTTCTGAGGAGCTTGAAAAATAGGATATATTTATTTTTTACCCTCTCTTAATTACTTGTTTCTCACTGAATGGGTAACCCTTCAAATTCAAGATTTATGAGTCTACTCCTATAGCGCAGATCAGGATGGCAGAAATAAGGTTCATTTATTTGTATTTTCAATATTTACTGAGTTCATACAGGTGTTCCTCTCAAAACCTTATTAAAGAAAGAGGACCGAAGTAACTTACATGACTAAAGCATTCCACTACTTTCTTCCATATATACCAAGTCAGGCCACTGGGAATAAAATAATTACAAGACTGATAATAAAGTAATTTAAATAGATTTGTTTTCACTCTCTAAACCTGATTATTGCATGGGTGATGTAAGGGAAGCAAATGTTTCCTTTGAATGCCTGTCTCCATTGGTAGTTCCTGCCTAGAGCACATTGAGAAAAATTCAGAAGCTGTGTTTGGCCCACCTCACGGAGGAAAAAGTATCACAATTACTTAATATTCACTCAAATTAGCGTTGCAATTAAACACCGTTTATCATCCTGTAAAGATTTCCCTGTTCCGAAAAGCATGAAACTGATTGTAGCATCAATTGATTGTAGCATATTTTATTTTTTTCTCAGCCTTTGATTCTCTTGTGAATTAATTTGGTCTGGCCATACATTCCTAAAATAAACTTGCACCTCAATTTTTACTCCAAGAATTGGCTGGATAATGATCTCAAAACGGCAGTGTCTGCCAGTAAGAGAGAGGGATTTCTTGCAGGAGAAAAACTGATGAGAAAAAGGAGGACATGTTGGGTGCTTCTTCTCAGTCTCCTTTGCTGTGGGATCATGGATAAGTTACACAATCTTTACTTCATTTCCTATATCCACATATAACAGTAATGCAGTATCTCCTTATAACACAAAGCTGTCCGGGTTCTGGATGGCAATGGTGCTATCTGAGAAAGAGTGTGACATTCCATGGAAAAAAGGTCAATCCAGCGTCTCAGAAAGGTGGAGGGGTTGGGGGATGCTGAGGTAGCAGAATGAGTCCCCAGCTGCCTGTCTTTACAGTGATGTTGCTGTTTTCTTTTTAGATTCCTTTTTAATTGAAAGTATTGCTCAACCCTTGTTGAAAGCACATATACACATTTTTGTACTCTTAATACTTTACTCCTTCTTTGGATGTGTTATGAGCCTGGCATCTGTGAGGGGGTTACTAAGTAGGGAGGACCAATGACAGCTGCTGATTTTTGAGCTTATTTCCAAGACAGAAGGTCATGGATGGTTTCAAGGCTTTCTAAATTATAATTATTTCTATTCAGCGTTTTGAAATTTTATATCCATATGGATAAATAGAAGGAATATTGACATATGAGTTATTTAATGGAAAATCTGGAATTCATTGTCACTAGATAAAATTGCAGATCTTATCATTTTAGAGCTGGAAGAAACTACAGGACCTTAATTTGAGTTTCTCAACTTGTAGATGGCAGAGAGGCCAAGGAATAAGGCACAGAAGAGTGGTGCTGATGGCCATGGGCTTTGGCTGTGGCGATGATCAGGGTGTGGGAGCTATTTCTTAGGTTAAGAATCAATAGAATTTGGTGACCACTTGGGTTAATGAGGGAGGCGGTGAGGAGACAGAAGGTATGAGAAAGGTGGCTATTTCGACCTTTATGAGTCAAGTAATTGGTCATAACTGTAGGTATCTCTGCCAGACCACTTCCCCTTACTGTACTGACCTTGTACATCTATGTTCCCACCTTCTTTGCCTAGAGATACAGTTGTCAGCTTGTTAGGCACAGTGGTGAGATAAGGACTGACTTGACCTTTCTCTCATTTCATTCATTTCACAGATACTTGTGAGCACCTACTATGTGTTTAGCCTGGCTCACCTCTGAGGGTGTAAAGGTCAGACAAGGTGCCTGTCCATGAGGAATTTATAGTCTGACAGGGAGATACAGATGTGTAATCAGGTGTGATAAAGTGAAACTCTCAGGTTCAGTGACCAAAAATGTCTCCAGACATTGCCAAGTATCCAATAGGGACAACATTGTTTCTGGTAGAGTAGCTCTGATGTATATGTTACCAAGAGGATACAGAGGAGGGGGTAATTTTATTCGGGTGGAGTTAGAAGAGATCTAGTTTGAGCCATATCCCGAGAAGGGCAGGGGATCCTCAGTGGGGTTTCAATAATGGAGCCTTCCACTGGAGAAGGCAGTACAGAAGGTAGGACGTCAGATGTGTCCGGTCATTGATGAATTGGCAAAGGAGGAGACCAGAGACATAGGCATCCTGAGAAATGAAAAGCCTTTACCACCATATGAGAGAATTTGGATTTTATCTTATAGGCAAAAGAAGCTATCAAAGCTTTATAATCAAGGTATAATATTGTCAGATTGACAATTTAGAAAAGTGACTTTGTAGACAAGATTGAAAGTGAATTGAAATGGGGAGAGGATGGAGGTAGAGAGACTGGTGAGGAGACTCTTCCAATAATCCCAGTGAGAGGGGAGGTATGAGTTATGTTTTGATTAAAATGTGATGACTCCTGATACTGTCTGGTCAAAGGGGTTGGATGAGTGGGGCTGACGTCCAACTGAGGGGATACAAGGGAATCCACTTCAGGAGTCTGAGATCATAACCTGAGCCAAAGTCAGGAGTCAGATGGTTAACTGACTGAGCCATCCAGGTGTCCCAAGTAGACTTTATTTTTTAAAAAATGTTTATTGATTTTTAGAGAGTGGGGGGAGAGGGAAAGGGAGTCTCAAAGAGACCCCCTTCAGAGCGCAGAGCTGGATGCAGGGTTTGATCTCAAAACTGTGAGATCATGACCTGAGTCAAAACCAAGAGTTCATTGACTAATCAACTGAACCACCCAGGTGCCCTTAAACTACACTTTATTTATTTACTTAAATATTTTATGTATTTATTTGAAAGAGAGCACCCAAGAGCAAAGTGAGGGGCAGAGGAAGAAGGAGACACCCCATGGAGCAGGGATCCTGCTGTGGAGTTCAATCCCTGGGACCATGACCAGAGTCAAAAGCAGATGCACAACTGACTGAGCCACCCAGCAGCAACCCCCCAACAAGTAACTTAAAAGAGAAAAAAGAATCATGAGCTTCCTTCCACAAATATAAATTGTTTGAAATGATCACATAAAATTTCTAATCAAAACTTTTAAATTTGCTTTTAAAACTTTTGTTACCATTGGTGAGAAATGTGTTCATGCAATTTTTTAAAAAAGATTTTTTGGGGTGGGGAGAGAGGGAATGCGGGAGCTTTTACCCAGCATGAGTGGGAGGAGGGTGGAGGGAGAGAATCTTTTGGCAGACTCCCTGCTGGGCTTGGAGTTTGAGGTGGTAGGCTCTGTCCCATCATCCATGAGATCAAGGCCTGAGCAAAAACCAAGAATCCACTTGATTGACCAAGAGAGCCACCCAGGCATCCCGTATTCACACAATTTTAAGTTTTTATTTATTTTCCAGCCTTGAGGTATAATTGACACAAATCATATATAAGGTGTACAATGCAATAATTCAAAATACGTTGTGAAATGTTTAACAAGTTTTTAAAGCTATTTTTGCAACCACTTGAAAATCTGTGCAAGTTAAAGAATCAAATATTTTTTATTTAATCAACAAATATAATTTTGACATTCCTCGTAATGATGCAAATGGATTTCAAATCCAGACCTTTTCATAAGGAATATATCAGAACAAACATGAAACTGAGGAGCGGTAAGCACAGCTAGAGTGGAAGCTGTCCAAGTGCCTGGGGGAGGGCCCGGAAGGAGCCACGCCCCTCGCCGGGGCCTCCTCTTGCGCTGCGCAGGCTCCTTTGAGTCCTTCCCTGTCGGAACCTACGTCGACAGCAGAGAAGCGGCCCTGAAGCCATAGATCATTCCGCGCCCACCTTCTTGAGCATAGCAGTGAGTGTTGAATGCCCCCTACGTTAATACCTGGGTGCCTGTGGGCATTTTAGCTGACCCCACTTGGTTGCCCCTGAAAAGTCTGGGTGGAGGCAACTTTGGGGTGGCAAACTCTCAGGACCTGCTCTCTCTCCAGCCCTCGAAGCTGTTACGGTGGGCTGAAAACGTCAGTATTAGACTTCACACCTATCATGTATTCATGTCACGTGTGGTGGGAAACTGTGCTAGAGTGGCAGTTCTCACTTTAGCATGCATCAGAATCACTTGGAGGGCTTATTAACACATTACTGGACTCTCTGCTCCCGCCCTGCGGCCCTTTCGGATTCAGCAGGTCTGGGCTGGGGCCTGAGAATTGGCATAGCTCTCAAGTTTTCAGATTATGCTGCTGCTCTGGAATCAGACCTTGAGAACCACTGTCCTAGAGGTTAAACAAAAGTGTTTCCTAAATACTCCCTTTAAAGCAGCTCCTTCTCACTCCCTTGCCCGGGTTTATTTTTCTCAAGAGCAATTATCATTACTTGACGTTATATATTTGTCTGCTTTTGCTTGTCTTTGGTAAGATTCAGGAGAACAGGCACTTTGTTCTGCTCACTCTTTTAGTCCCACCTTCTAGAAAAATGCCCGGAACATAGTAGGAGCTCAAAGATAATATAGTTTTTTGGAAGACAGCAGCCAAAGCTGAAACCATGAGAGTGAAAAAGTTACTCAGGAGAAGGGGGAACAGTAAAAAGGAGAAGGACAGACTCTCAGGTATGTGGGCATTTAATATCAGAACTAGGAAATAAAGCAGAAAGCTGGGAGCAAAGCTTGGAAACCCACCGAGAAGAGATTTTCACAAAAGGAGGGAACACCAAGAAAAAACATCAGAGATCATCTAAAATGAAAAGACTGAAAAGCCCTTAAGACTTGTCAATTACAAGATTTGTCACTCATGATTTTGGTAAAAATAACTTAAAGCTGTGTAGAGTAGTGGGCTTCTTGCTTAGTGAATGGTGGATGAAAATGTGTGAAAAAATGAGTGTGGACTGTTTATTCAAGGACTTGGCCATGCAGGAATGGTTACAGAGCTGTACAGGTCAAAAGAGTGTGTGTTTCTGTCTCCCCTTCCCTTTGTTTGTGTTGTATAAGATAAAAAGTATTAGAGCATAGTCTTATGTTAAGGTAAGGAGATGCAGAGTGGAATGGATGGGCCCTCACCTGCTGGGAGTGGGGCTGGTGTAGATGCCTGGGTTGGAAGTTAAGGAGGCTTGTACATGAGGGCCTTCGTTTTCTCTGGGAGTCCAAGCAATGTCTTTTCTAGGGGTGAGGCAGGAGTGGGTAAAAAGGGTAGGAGGGATAGCAAAGGTTGGGATAATTGCTGTGGGAACAATAATTGAAGAGAGGCATCAAATGGTGCCAGCCGGGGGTAATGTTAAAAAAAACAAACACGGGCGCCTGGGCGCCTGCTCAATGGGTTAAAGGCCTCTTGTCTTCAGCTCAGGTCATGATCTCGGGGTCCTGGGATCGAGGCCCACATCAGGCTCCCTACTCAGCAGGGAGCCTGCTTCCTCCTCTCTCTGCCTGCCTCTCTGCCTACTTGTGATCTCTCTCTCTGTCAAATAAATAAAATCTTAAAAAAAAAAAAAACCCAACCAAACAAAAACCTTTGGGAGGTAGGAATGCTATATTGGTTCTTTTATGAGCTTTAACTCACCCACTTTCCTCCCTGTTTATCTACAGATCCTCTCATTCCTGTCATGAGGCTCATATTAAAGTTGCAGAAGCTTAACAAAACACAAAAACTCTTTACTGGCTGTTTTCTAAGGCAACAACACTGTAGGAGCAGCTGCAATTGAAACACACTCCCAGATGCAGGCAGGGCTGGGAGGAGGCCAGCTGGAACCAGCTAATTAGCAGAATTAACTTTGATCATCATAATAGGCAGCAGGATAGAAAACACCATCTAACTCACAGAACTCTCTGATTGTGTTTAATTAATGGCAGGATCCCAAGGAACGAACTCAGCAAATAACCCACTAAGTCTTTTTGGGTTGTGTAACAACAAAAGCAAACAAACCAGCAAAACACAATTCCAGGTCTGGGGAACAGAGGCATCTCATGAGTGAGAGACGTGGCTTGTCACCCTATTTCCAGAACTAAATTGGATCCCAGATCCAGAGCCCATTGAATGTAGCCCAGATATTCTTTTTTTTTTTTTTTTAAGATTTTATTTATTTGACAGAGAGAAACACAGCCAGAGAGGGAACACAGCAGGAGGAGTGAGAGAGGGAGAAGCAGGCTTCCCGCCAAGTAGGGAGCCCGATGTGGGGCTCGATTCCGGGTCTCCGGGATCATGACCTGAGCCGAAGGCAGTTGCTTGACCAACTGAGCCACCCAGGCGCCCCATAGCCCAGATATTCTTAAGAATGGTGCTGAAATGCTGTCCCTAAGCTCTATAAACCTTCGTCCCAGCTTTCCCTCAAAGGCCTTGTGATCCTTTTAGGATAACTGCTCTGAAGAAAAGGGAGTACTTACATTTTTCAGTTACTGTAACTTACTAACTCTAAGCTAACATTAATTTCTGGGACCTCAAATGTTACTCTTTGCTATCAACATTCTGAGCTTACAGGAGTTAGGTGATAAATGAATTGAATTCTGGCCCAAGTTCACCTTTGGATAAGGCTGTGAGTCCATCCTGTGGTTATGTATCCTAGTTGCCAAATGAAGAGCTGGAATGGGAATCCCAGTAACTGACAGAATTCCTGCACTGGCACATTCACTCATTGAGCAAGGGCTATTCTGGCAGGAAATGCCAAGCAGAGAACCAAAATAATACATCAAAAGCATTACCAGGTACCAGGGGAATTGCAAGGGTGAGTGTCACCATCAAAGTTAGGAAGGACATGGTGTGATTATTCCCACCTCATTCCCTTTTACCTTCCAGGTTAGCTACCACAAAAGACAGTGCATTATCGGAAACCCAAGCAAGTGATGACTCCCAATTGCAGCTACTCTTCCAAGGTGTCTCCTTAGCAAGTAACTCAAAATAGCCCCTGACACTTGGTTCGCAGTTACTGATTGGGGATTTAGCTCCACAATATCTTTTTATTTTTTATTTTTTAAAGATTTTATTTATTTGACAGAGAAAAACACAGGCAGAGAGGGAACACAAGCAGGGGGAGTGAGAGAGGGAGAAGCAGGCTTCCCGCCGAGCAGGCAGCCCGATGTGGGGCTCGATCCCAGGTCTCCAGGATCATGACCTGAGCTGAAGGCAGTCGCTTAACCAACTGACCCACCCAGGCGCCCCTACAATATCTTTTTAAAGTCTGTTGTGTTCCTTTAATTAGACTGTACATTTTGAGGTCTCCATACTGTGCCTCTCTATTCTGTACCTCTTCAACTGTTTTCTGGTTTTCAAGGACTTTAGAAAATTGTCTCATTCTTCCTATCCAGTAAACACATCCCCAGGTTATTTCTTCAAATACATTCTTTTCTTTAGTATCCCAGCTCGTTTGTCTCCAGTGGCACCTGGAAGGTTCTTCACACTCCTTCCAGTAGCTCTCCGCGCCCCACCCGCTCTCTTCTGGAGCCCAAGTTGCATGTGGCTCTGCCCTGATTCTCCACCAAGCTTCAGGATCGCCTGTAATTTTACTCAACAGCGTTAAGCTTGCTGAATCAGAATCTCTGAGGATCAGATGGGTATCATCCTCCGCCCTGCCCCCCAACTTCAGCAAGCTCCACAGGTGATTCTGAGACACACCCAAGTTCAGAACCTGGAGGCCCCTTCCCACTCCCGCCTGCTCATCGCTAGGGCGGGACGGCCCCCTTTCCTCTACCCTGCCTGGCCGGGGAGGTGGTCCGAGAGATTCTCGAACCGCCTCCGCACCTAGCGTCTCCCAGCCACGTCGGAGGAGGTAGGCGCCGGCGATACCCGGAGGGAGCCAAACGCTGCGGAGAGCCCGGCCTAGCGTCCCCGCGCCGCCCGACCCACGAGCGGCCGGCCCAACCTAACCGTCCCACCCGCCGCGCGCCCTCTGGGCTGGAACGCCGCGCCGGGTCGCACGCCCCCTCCGCCCCGCCCTCGCACCTTGGTGCGCAGGCGCGCGGGTGCCTGGGCCCTGCTCAGTCGGCGGCTGGGCGGGAGAACTTACACTCTTCAGGCTGGGCAACGGCAGCGCCCGAGCTGTGGACGCCAGGGTGAGGGGTGGCGCTCCACCTGCCTGCCTCCCGCCGGCCTTCCACCCCGCGGCGTGGGCAGTCCTTGGGGTCGCGAGTAGCAGAGCTACTTCACACCGCCTGGGGCGGGGAAGGACGTTGGGAGCGGGGAGGGCACCCCTTCGGCCCGGCGAAAAGGAGGTCGTCGACCTGGTTAAGAGGAAGCGGGCGGCCTCCCCGTCGGTCTGGGCCGCAGCAGGTATGCGGGTGCGGGGACTTCACCTGCAGCCCTCTCCGAGCGCTGGGGAAGGCGGTATTGCGTTTGCCTGGCTCGAGAGCCTTTTCCCAGCGTCGACGAGGGATGCTGTCTGATGCCAAGTTTGCGTGTAGACTAACACCCCAAACAAACTCTCGTTAATGCTTCGGCAAAAAACCAAAACAAAACCAAAACAGAAACGAGCCAGAAACTGGGGACTTCACACACATTAGCCATCCGGAGAGGCGAGAGAGGCGTGGGGGGTTAATCACAGCTTGAGTTTGAATTGCCTGAGGGATTTGCAAAATGCAGCGTTTCAGAGAACCCTCACGGTTTTGTTTCTGCTTCATCACCTTTAGAACTCACTTCTTGGTTGTTTATATTCCACGATTGATACTTTTGAACCTCCCACCCCCAACTGGGGTTTGTGTGTATTTCTCATGAGCCCTGTTACTATCTTAAATCCGGTAGGGTGCCATGTCTGAACAAGAGCGTGTACAGGAATGCCTAAGGAAAGAAATAAGGTCACTTCTCATTGCCACCAAAGATGGTTTGACCCCACAGCAGTTGGAAAAGGAGTACCTTTTGATGGTTGGTAGCCACTTGCCACTCCGAATCCTTGGCTATCGGTCAACTATGGAGCTGGTCTTGGACATGCCTGATGTTGTCACTGTCTGCCCCTGTGGAGATGGTACTGTGATACTGAAAGGTAAGGTTAGGATTTAAGATTTATAAGCTAAGCAATATTCAGTAGGGATTATTCTAGCGAATAAATTGGTGATGGGGATTAAGGAGTGCCCTTGTGATCAGTACTGGGTGATGCACGGAAGTGTTGAATCACTATATTGTACACCTGAAACTAATATAACACTGTAGCTTTAACTGGAACTAAAATAAAAACTGAAAAGGAATTGTTATAGCAGTGATCCTGCATATAGCAATTATCTTGTATCCCAGGGAAGGGATTTTGATATTTTGAGGGGGAGAGGGTTCATGGTTATCTTTGAGGTTGTGGGAAGAGTGAAAACTTTAACAAAATCAAGAAAATCTTCCCCAGAAAAAGGTGGATTCACAAAAACTACATTTTGCATATGATTTCAGATTATTGGACCTTAAATTGTGGGAAACATGACAATGGGACTTTTAAATTATGAATTCATGTTTTAAATTTCACTAAACATCGACATTGTAGGGAGGTTTATTCATCTTGAGAGTTTCAGATATTTTAGCAGTCAGTGGTAATAAATACTGGGATTTATCTCTCTGTCTTCATCCTCTGGCAGAGGAGCTAACAAGTGGTCATGTGTAATGTCCAAGAAATGGAGGAACCAAAGGTTCATGTTTATAATGCTACCTAGATACACAGCTCCTTGGAGAGTTAAAAATTATCTATATAACGACAGATCCAAAGGATAAAGAAAGGAGTTGAGTTTTCACCTAAATATGATTTCTTTCTTCAAACCTCCTTAGCCATTCCAGATGAATTCACCAAAGGAATAGCAAGTTTGGTTGCAAAACAGAGGAACAGCCATAAGGTTCGAAACTCGGTACAGAAGGGAAGAACCAGTGTTTGCTCGGGGCCGAGCTCACGTCGGCGAGTGCCTTACCGAGGAAGAGTGCCCCCAATTCTTCCAGCTGTTGTAAAGAGTGAATTGAAAGACCTCTTGGCGTTATCTCCCATTCTCCTTTCTGATTTTGAGAAGGCATTTGTCAGACGCTTTGGACGTTCATTCCAGTATGTGCAGTATGGATTCCTCTCTATGTTTGAAGTGCTTAATGCTGCTTCGGATGTTATTTCTGTAGAGCAGACCAGAGCAGGTTCTTTGTTGATGCTAAAGAAGAGTGTATCAGAGGAAAAGCAGAGAGGATGGCCAGCCGGTAAGCATGTGTGCATTAGTCAGCGCATGTGGGTTAGCAGAATTGGGAGCCGTCCTGGCAGCTATGGAGATACGGCTCAGCTCCCAGAGCTTGTTGAAAGTGCATCCTGGCTCTCCCACTTGCTGGCTGGGTGATCTCAGCCACATTGCTTAAAACGTCTAAGCCTTAATTTCCTTCTCTCTAGGAATAATAATAATTGCCTCCTGGAGTTGGGCTGAGGATTAAGTGAGATGAGGTCTGAAAACAGTGCCTGGCATTTAGTAGGCTTATAGTAAGTGGTAGCTATTACTGTAAAAGCAGAAGATCTGCTTTCTCTGGAACACTGTAGGTGAACATGAGTCCTGTGTGTTCATGTAAAAATATATCGTGGAAATTGCAGAGGTTTTTTTTTTTAATTTTTAATTTTTTTTTTAAAGATTTTATCTGTTTGTTTGACAAAGACAGTGAGAGGGAACATAAGCAGGGGGAGTGGGAGAGGGAGAAACAGGCATCCCACTGACCAGGGAGCCCAATATGGGGCTCGATCCCAGGATCCTGGGATCATGACCTGAGCTGATGGCAGATGCTTAATAGACTGAGCCACTCAGGCATTCCATGCCATCTGATTTTTGCTGGCACAGATCTTTGATATCCTAGCAGGCACTGCGATAGTGTATGTAGTGTAATGATAACTGCCTTATTTACCATTTTACCTTGGATTCTCATTGCCACACCATAGAAAGGTGAATAATCCAGTTTTAGAGATAACGAAAAGAAAACTCAGGGAAGTTTAAATGATTTTTCCGAAGTTGCGTGACTAGAAAACTGTTACAGCCACGGTTTGATACCCAGCTCTTAATATTGTTCAGTGCTTTTCTTTCCTAATAATTGTCCTTCTTGTTTTTGTTTTTTTAATCTATATTTATTGAAGTATTAGTCGACACACAATGATCCATTAATTTCATGTGTACTACACAGTGATTTGACAACTTTGTGCATATGCTATGCTCACCACTGTGTAGCTACAACATTATTACAATACTGCTGACTGTATTCCCTGTGCTGTACCTTTCATCCCTGAATCACTGTCTCAAAGTCTCAGAAGACCAATGTGGTCATTTGTATGGTGCCTCACTAGACCCTTGACAGTACACAATCTATAAACTGAGCCTATTTGGAATTTCTCTGCCTAGTTCAATGATTTTTCTTTTTCTCTAAAATCTGTAATTAGATTAATGTAGGTGAAACCATGAGAAAGTTTGAAGTGTAGAAACCAATACTTAAACTATGTTAGGAAGTATAATTTGATGGAGATAACCTAGGGTGTTTACATGCTCTGGTCAGGGAAGACTGCAGGGGCCAGTGAGTGTTTTGAGTTTAACCCATCAGTATTCTTTTTTTTTTTTTTAAGATTTTATTTATTTATTTGACAGAGAGAAGCACAACTAGAGAAGGAACACAAGCAGGGGGAGTGAGAGAGGGAGAAGCAGGTTTCCCGCTGAGTTGGGAGCTCGATCCCGGGACTCTGGGATCATGACCCGAGCCAAAGGCAGATGCTTAATGGTTGAGCCACCCAGGCACCCCAACCCATCAGTATTCTTGAGTTGCTCAGAATTCTTGAGTTGCTTAGGGAGACAAACTCATCATGCTGTTTACTTACAAGAGGTTGACTTGTGTAAAACAGTTTGCCAACTTACTGAATGGGGGGAGTGATATTCCTTCCCAGTGACTGGATTGTTTGTTACCCATCTGTGGACCTTTCTTCCTGTAATCAGGATATATTGGAAACTCTGGGTGTGTGTGCACGTGTGTGTGTCCCAGAGAGCTTGATCTTACGGTAAAGAGTTAGGCTACAATGACGTCTAGTGATAAATTTTCATGTTGTACCTTAACGTATATCTCTCTCCATTGGTATATACCTCCCTAAAAATGTTGAAGAAAAAAAAATGTGTACTCTAGAATATCCTTAATTGTATAGCTTTTTATCCCCCTTCCTTGCTCGCATACTACTAGGTGATTGTCTGGTTTGAGAAGCCTCATTTTAAGCAGACTCCTTACGTGGAGACTTTTTGACCACCTATTGAAACCTGCCCCTCTCTAATTATATTCAGGCGGCCTTAAGTGGAGTTTGTAGGTAGCCTCCAACTTTTCAGTAACACGCTTAATGATGTCTTGGTTTTCCATAGATGACAGATCTCTTCCATTGTATGTGAACTTTATTTGGCAATATGAAAACATAAGCTCACTTGTCTTGTTATTTCAAAGTTGAGGACAGTTGGGTCACAGTAGCCTCTATAGATAGCCACCAGAAAACAAAGTAGAAATTGTTAGTGACAAGTATTTTCTGTTCTTTTATTCACAAAAGGAGGTAAAATGTTTAGTCAGCCTTTCAGAATGAAACAGCACAGGTCATACTCCACAGGCTCCTCAGTTGCAAAGGCTCGCTTTTCACAACCTGCTTCAAACATGGAACCACCAAAGCAAATATTGAACGTGGAAAAGACTTTTAAGTCAAATGTAGTAGAGACTTCAAGGCTGAATCACACTGAAAAATTAAACCAGGTAAGATATCTGATTTTAGAGATATAAATACACCACAAATGTATTTTTGTACAAAAATGTATTTAAATTGAATGCTTATTACTTAGATCTGATGGAAAAGCTTTTATTTATTTTATTTTATTTATTTTTTTAAAGAGTTTATCTGATAAAGAGAAACACAGCTAGAGAGGGAACACAAGCAGGGGGAGTGAGAGAGGGAAAAGCAGGCTTCCCACCTGGGAGGGAGCCCGATGTGGGGCTCAATCCCAGGATTCCAGAATCATGACCTGAGCTGAAGGCAGATGCTTAACTACTGAGCCACCGAGGCACCCCCAAAGCTTACCTTTTAAAATTCAAGTCATTTCAGATTTAACCTGAGCATTTTCTATGTTTGTGTGGATTATTAGCTAGTAAGAGATGGCAGTGGCAAAAGAGTACAATTTTATCAGTTCCTGTGGTTTCTCTGATAGGTTTCCCCTGCAGTTTGAAAGTAGAGTGTTCCTGGGAAACCTTTTCTTGGGTTGAACTGGTATAAAGCAAGGAAGCAATTACCATTAATTTATATGGAAAATATTTTGAACATTCCCAGACCCTCAAAATAATCTCTAGTGGGCATTTCTGATACCTTACAACACATCTTGCTACTGGTTTTTCTGATACCTTCAGACATATCTTGGTAATCGATGCACGAAATAAACAGCAATAAAACACAGCCCCAAGCCACCTTCTTGGGGAAGGAGGCTGGCGATGCCACTCTGGCTGCTCAGTGCACACAGTCCCTGTGACCACTCACTGCAGAACAAACACTGGATGCTGTTTTCACTTCTGGCCCTTTTTGGTAAAAGTGAAAACACTCAATTTCTTTGAATTAGCAAAAACAAAAACTAACCCTACCTTGATCCTTTATAAAAGCAAAGTGGCATAGTGTGAGCTTCTGAAAAGCGAGGCATATCTATACTTTCTGCAGATGACCCTCAAATCTCTCTCTAGTTCCAGCTTCTCACCAAAGTCCTAGAAGTGTATTTGCAGCTTATCTCCTGGATATCTTCACTCGAATGGCTGGCCTGAACACTACAGTGCTGGTATCTTTTTGACTATGTATACACTGAAGGATTTTTGAACAAAAGCCACTAGAATAAAACCAAGGAAAGCCTAGTTAAATTAACAAGATAACAACCTTTTTTTTTTTTTGCATTTAAGAGAATTGTATTTTATTTAAATTTAATTAACATAGTGTATTGTTGGTTTCAGAGGTAGAGATCTGTGCTTCATTAGTTGTATGTAACAGCCAGTGTTCACTACATCACGTGTCCTTAATTCTTGTCACCCAGTTAACCCATCTCCTCCCACCCTCTCCTCTCCAGCAACCCTCAGTTTGTTTCTTGTGGTTAGGAGTCTCTTATTATTTGTCTCCCTCTCTGATTGTGATTTATTTTTCCTTCCCTTCCCCTATGTTTTTCTGTTTTGTTTCTCAGATTCCACATATGAGTGAAATCAGATGATAATTGTCTTTTTCTGACTGCTTTTGCTTAGCATAATACCTTCTGGTTCCATCCACCCCATTGCAAGTGGCAAGATCTTTTTCTGATGGCTGAGTAGTGTTCCATTATAAAAATATACACCACATCTTCTTTATCCACTCATCTGTCGATGGACATCTGGGGTCTTCCCATAGTTTGGCCATTGTGGACATTGCTGATATAAGCATTTGGGTGCATGTGCCCCTTTGGATCACTACATTTGTATCTTTAGGGTAAATACCCAGTACTGCGATTGCTGGGTCATAGGGTAGCTCTATTTTCAACTTTTTGAGGAACCTCTTTATTGTTTTCTAGAGTGGCTGTACCAGCTTGCATTCCCACCAGAAGTGTAAGAGGGTTACCCTTCCTCCACATTCTTGCCAACATTTGTCATTTCCTGACTTGTTCATTTAAGCCATTCTGACTGGTGTGAGGTCTTATCTCATTGTGGTTTTGGTTTATATTTCCCTGATGCCAAGTGATGTTGAGCACTTTTTCATGTGTCTGTTGGCCACTTATGTGTTGTCTTTGGTGAAATGCCCATTTCTTAACTTGATTATTTTTTGGGTGTTGAGTTTCATTAAGTTCTTTATAGATTTTGGATACTAGCCTTTCATTTGACAAAACGTTTGCAAATATCTTCTCCCATTCTGTCAGTTGTCTTTTGTTTTTGTGGACTGTTTCCTTTGCAGTGCAAAAGTTTGTCTTGATGAAGTTCCAGTAGTTCATTTTTGTCCTTTTTACTCTTGCCTTTGGAGACCTGTCTAGCCAGAAGATGCTGTGGCTGAGGTCACAGAGATTGCTGCCTGTGTTCTCCTCTAGGATTTTGGATCGATTCCTGTCTCACATCTAGGCCTTTCATCCATTTGAGACTATTTTTTTGTATGGCGTAAGAAGATGGTCCAGTTTCATTCTTCTGCATGTGGCTGTCCAGTTTTCCCAACACCATTTGTTAAAGATACTACCTTTTTTTTCATTGTTTCTTCTTTCCTACTTGGTTGAATATTAGTTGACCATAGAGTTGAGAGTCCATTTCTGGGTCTTTATTCTGGTCCATTTATGTATGTGTCTGTTTTTGTGCCAGTACCATGGTATCTTGATGATTACAGCTTTGTAATAGAGCTTGAAGTCCAGAATTATGATGCCACCAGCTTTGCTTTTCCTTTTCAGCATTTATTTGGCTATTTAGGGTCTTTTCTAATTTTCTACCAATTTTAGGATTATTTGTTCCAACTCTGTGAAAAAAGTTGATGGTACTTCCGGGATTGTATTGAATGTATAGATTGCTATAGGTAGCATAGGCATTTTAACAATATTTGTTCTTTCAATTCATAAGCATAGAATGCCTTTCCATTTCTTTGTATCTTCCTCAGTTTCTTTCATGAGTATTCTATAGTTTCCTGAGTACAGATCCTTTGCCTCTTTGGTTAGATTTATTCCTAGGTATCTTATGGTTTTAGGTGCAATTGTAAATGAGATAGAAGTTGTATTCTCTTGCTTTAGGATAGAATGCTCTGAATTTATCTGTGAAGTCCATCTGGTCTAGTGTGTCATTCAAAGCCCTTGTTTCCTTGTTGATCTGCTTAGATGATCCGCCCATTGCAGTGAGTGGGGTGTGAAAATCCTGTACTGTTTTTGTATTATTATCAATGTGTATCTTTAATTTTTTTTATTAATTGGCTTATATAATTGGTTATTCCCATGTTAGGTGCATAAATATTTATAATTGTTAGATCCTCTTGTTGAACATACCCTTTAATTATGATATGGTGACGTTCTTCATCTCTTCTTACAGTCTTTGATTTTTAAATCTAATTTGTCTGATATAAGGATTGTCACCCCAGTTTACCTTTGATGTCCTTTAGCATGATTAATTGTTCTCCACCTCTTCCCTTTCAATCTGGAGGTATCTTTGAGTCTAAAATGAGTCTCTTGCACACAGCATGTGGATGGGTCTTGCTTTTTTATCTAATCTGTGTCTTTTGATTGGAACATTTAGCCTATTTACATTCGGAGTAACTATTGAAAGATATGAATTTAGTGCCATTGTATTACCTGTTAGGTCACTGTTTCTATATGTAGTCTCTGTTCTTTGCTCATCTAAGTTATTTTTGGGCTTTCTCTTTGCTTAAAGGATCCCCTTTAATATTTCTCACAGGGCTGGTTTAGTGACCAGAAATTCTTTTAGTTTGTTTGTCCTGGAGGATTTTTATCTCTCCTTCTATGCTGAATGATAGCCTTGCTGGATAAAATATTTTTGGCTGTGTCTTTTTCTCAGTTAGCACCCTTAATATATCATGCCAGTCCTTTCTGGTCTGCCTGGTCTCTGTGGCTAGGTCTGCTTATGTTTCTTCCTTTGTAGGTTACGGATCTCTTGTCCCAAACTGCTGTCAGGACTTTTTCTTTGTCTCTGAGATTTGTAAGCTTCACTGTTACAGGTCAAGGTGTTGACCTATTTTTATGGATTTTTGAGGGAGATTCTCTTTGCCTCCTGGACTTGAAAGCCTTTTTCCTTCCCCAGATTAGGGAAGTTCTCAGCTATAATTGGCTCCAGTATACTTTTTTTTTTTTTTTTTAAGATTATATTTATTTGACAGAGAGAAACACAGCGAGAGAGGGAATACAAGCAGGGGGAGTGAGAGAGGGAAAAGCAGGCTTCCTGCCGAGCAGGCAGCCCCATGTGGGGCCCCATCCTGGGACTCCAGGATTATGACCTGAGCCAAAGGCAGACATTTAATGACTGAGCCACCCAGGTCCCCCTCCAGTTTACCTTTTGTCCTCCTCCCCTTTCTCCTCTACCTCTGGTACCCCCATTACGCTAATATTGTTTCACTTTATAGTTTTCACTTACCTCTTGAATTATGCCCTCAGGATCCAGTAGTTGTTTATCTCTCTTCTTAGTTTTTTTACTCTCCATTGTTTAATCTTCTATATCACCAATTTTCTCTTCTGCCTCATTTAGCCTAGCAGTTAGAGCCTCCATTTTTTAATGCATCTCACTACTAGCCTTTTTTATTTCGACTTGATTAGATTTTTGTTCTTTTATTTCTCCAGAGAGGATTCCCTAGTTTTCTATGCTTTTTTCAAGCCCAGATAATGTCTTTATATAATTGTTTTTCTGAATTCTAGGCCCAGTATCTTATATCCATATTGATTAATGCCCTGGCAGTTAATACTGGCCACTTGTTTTCTTTTCTGGGGTTTTTCCATCTTGTCATTCTGTCTAGAGAAGAATAGATGAACAAGAGACAAAATACAAATATAGCAATCATCCCCATCAGAATATATACTAAAAAATCAGAAGAGATCTGAAACCAAAAAAAAAAAAAAAAAAAAAAAAAAAAAAAAAAAAAAAAAAAAAAAAAAAAAAAAAAAAAAAAAAAAAAAAAAAAAAAAAAAAAAAAAAAAAAAAAAAAAAAAGAAAAAGAAAAAGAAAAAAGAGAATCCACCAATAGGTGGATTGAATAGAGTGATACACTTGGTCCTGGGTGTCTTTTGGTCTATTAGAAAAAAATCCCAAAATTAAAAGGAAAGAAACTTATATGTGTGTATATATATATACACACACACACACACATATATTTACAAAAATAAAAGTGAATACAATGAAAGCCAAAATAAAGAATATATATAAAAATGTAAATGTAAATGGGGCGCCTGGGTGGCTCAGTTGGTTAAGCAACTGCCTTCGGCTCAGGTCATGATCCCGGAGACCCGGGATCGAGTCCCACATCGGGCTCCCTGCTCGGCGGGAAGCCTGCTCCTCCCTCTCTCCCTCCCTCTGCTTGTGTTCCCTCTCTGGCTATGTTTCTCTCTGTGAAATAAATAAAAATCTTTAAAAAAAAATGTAAATGTAAAAATGAAAATTAAAAAAGATTTAAAGAGCTTATAAAATAAGCTAGTTAAAAAGGAAAAAATATTGAAGCCAAAAGAATCATGAGAAGAAACCCCAAATCTACATACTATTTTATCCTAATGCTGGAGTTTTGCAGTTCTGTGTGATGGGTAAATGTGGTATTAGCCAGATGTTCCTGCTGGTTTGCTGGGGGAAGGGCCTGTTGTACTGATTCTCAGCTGTCTTTGCCCCCAGGCACTGCCCTTGCTAGGGGGCCAAGTTCTGTGTAAGCTGCTTCTCATTGCTCTATGTGATTTTTTGTTTCTGAAGGCTTTCTGCCCCACTTTGGGGATGGAAATGAAAATGGAAATTGGTGGTGCCCTGAACTTCAGCCCCTGGAGCTGAAAGTTTGCACCGCTCCCAGTCTTCAGTGTACCCTCAAGGAAAGTCAATCACTCTTGTCTCCCTGGTTTCTGTATACACTCTGTGTTCACCCCGCCTGCAATCAAGTGTTTTTATCTCAGGCACATGACCCTGTGTTGAGTCTCCAAACTTACAGGCTTCTGCTGTGTATACCGGGACTGGTCCTCCCATGGCAGGAATGAGGTCTTGCTGTGGTTCTGCCTCTTGCTTGTCCCCTGCTTAGAGAGCTGTTGCCCTATCATGCTCCCACTTACGATTTATGGCAACGAGCTGCAAGCCCATTCGTGGGCTCCATGGTAGCAGCCGGCTTCCCTGCTCTGATACTTGGGAACTTTGCCACAGTCAGGCATGCTCAATCTTTATGTGACCCTGGGGATCTTGAACCACACTGTCCTACCTAGGATTCTGCCCATTTGGCCACCTGAGCACCTTTCATCCCTCACCAGAACAGATTGCTTAAAGTTCCAATTTTGTGCTCTGCTGCTACATCACTTTCTGGTAGCTGGCTCCCTCCCTCCTGGGTTTATCTTCTGATGTACCTTCTTGCATTCACTGCTGCACACCTCCTACCTTGCAAAGAGTGGTCGCTTTTCTATTCGTAGAATTATAGCACTTCTTTTAGATCTACAGTTGAGTTTGCAGGTATTCAGAATGATTTGCTAGCTATCTAGCTGAATTCCAGGGACCAGATTAAATTACAGTCCCCTACTCCACCATCTTCTTTCTCAATCCATGCAAGATGGCAACTTAAGTCGGGTTCAGAAGAAGCACATGGAAATTAAATTCAAGACATAAAAGTGCCTTACCTGTATAACTTAAAAAAATTAGTTTTAGTAACAATTTACATACAGTAAAATTTACCCATTTAAAATGTACAGTTGACAATATGGCCAGTCATGCAATCATCATCGAAATCAAGAAACCATTTCCATCATTGTCAAGGAGTTTCATTATGCTGCTTTGTAATTGATCTCTCTTCCCAGCTATAGCCACAGATATAAAAACCACTGCTGTGAGTTTGACTTTTCAAGAGTTTCACCTAAATGGAATTAAATGGCGTCTAGCCTTTGTATCTAACTTCTTAGCACGATCCTTTTGTTACTTTTTTTGTTGCGTATCATTCCACTCTATTGATATACTTCAATTTGTTATCTACTCCCATTAGATGAAATTTGAGTTGTGTCCTTTTTGGGGTATTTGTATATAAAGCCACTATGAACATTTGCATACACTTTGTATGACTGTGGACTTCAGTTCTCTTGGGTAAATACCTAGGAGTAGAATTTTGAGTCATTCAGTAAGTATATGTTCACTTAAAGGAAATTGCCAAACTATTTTCTAAAGTGGCTGTACGATTTTACATTCCTGTGAGCTACTTAAGAGAGTTCTAGTTGCATCTTGGTTAACATTTGGTATTATTAATTTAAAAAATACTAGTCATTTGGATGGGTGTATGGTAGTATTTCATTATGGTTTTAATTGGAATTTCTCTAATGATGAATAATGTTGGGCATCTTTTCATATGCATATTTGCCTTTTGTAAATCTTCCTTGAAATGTTTCTTCATCCTTTGCTCATTCTTTTTTTTTTTTTTTTTAAATATTTTATTTATTTGAAAGGTAAGCATAAGCATAGTATATTTTTCCATTTGGGTCTTTAAGTTTTCAGTACTTTTTTATAGTTTAAGTACCCAAGGTCTGCATATATTTTGTTAAATTTTACCCTCACATTTTTCGTATTTTTGGTATCATAAAGGATATTTTCAATTTATTTTCTAGTTATTTGTTGCTAGTATATAGAAAATTAATTGGACTTTTTTATATATTGACCTTGTATCTTGTGACCTTGAATCAAGGTACTTGATAAACTCATTTCTGTAGTTCAGATCATTCTAGTGACTTTTTATAGAGTTGGGATTAAAATAAAAGTTATTTATTTATTAGCAAGAGAGAGAGGGGGGAGGGGCACAGGGAGAGGAAGAGGGAAAGAAAGAAATCTTCAAGCAGTTGACTGACCCTGAGCATGGAATCTGATGTGTTGGGGGAGAGGTGGTTGATCCCAGGACCCTGAGCTCATGACCTGAGCCAAATCAAGATTTAGATGATTAACCGACTGAGCCACTCAGGTGCCCCAATATTGGGATTCTCTGCATAGATCATTGTATCATCTGGGAGTAGACATGTTTACTTCCTTTCAATCTAGATGCTCTTTTTTCCTTTTAGATAGGCTGGGCTCTCTGGTATAATAATGCATAGAACTGGTGAGAGTGGACATTCTTGCCTTATTCCTGACTATGAGGGAAAACATTGTCTTTTCTCATTAACTGTGGTTTTTAACTGTACCATTTTTACAAATGCCATAAACCAGGTTGAGGAAATTCCCTTCTGTTACTAGCTTCTGAAATATTTTTCATAGATCTATGTACAAATGTTCTCCATCCATTAAGATGATTATAGGATGTGATATTGTGATTATATAAAAATATTCTTTTTCTCTTTTCTGGCATAGAGCTCCTAAAACCTTGCCGATTTTAAAGCAATGAGAGCTGTAAAAGTGTCTTTTATTGTTAATGACGGGACTTCTGGAAAGCACCTAAGGATGGGGGCTGGTTGCCAGTTCGAGCCAACAATGTGATTAGAGGGTTGGAACTTTTTAGTCCTACCTCCAGCCTCCTGAGAGAGGAAAGAGGCTGGAGACTGAATTCATTCATCAGGACCCAGTGAGTTCATCAGTTATACTGTTGGAACAAAACCTCCATAAAAATCCCAGTGTGTTGCATTTGGAGAGCTTCCAGGCTAATGAACAATAGAGATTTTGGGGGAGAGTGGCATGCCTGGTAAGGGTGTGGCACTCTGTGCCTCTTCCCACATACCTGACTGTATGCATTGCCTCCATCTGTTTCTGAGTTATATCTTTTTAAAAAAAATTTTTTATTGATTTTTTTTTAAAAATTGAGATATCGTTGACATTAGTTTCAGGTAGTCAATGTGATGCTTCAATATGTTTATAATATGAAATGGTCACAGTAGGTCTACTTAAACATCCATCACCACACATAGTTACAAATTATTTTTTTCTGGTGATGAGAACTTTTAAGATTTACTCTTAGCAATTTTCAGTTATATGATGTAGTTTTTTTTTTTTTAAGATTTTATTTATTTATTTGACAGAGAGAAACACAGCGAGAGAGGGAACACAAGCAGGGGGAGTGAGAGAGGGAGAAGCAGGCTTCCTGCCGAGCAGGGAGCCCGATGTGGGGCTCGATCCCGGGTCTCCAGGATCATGACCCGAGCCGAAGGCAGTCGCTTAACCAACTGAGCCACCCAGTCGCCCCCAGTTATATGATATAGTGTTATTAACACTGTATTAACTATTATATGTTACATAATTATATATATTATTACATAATATCTATTCTATGTTAATGTGTGTAGTATTAAGTGTAGTTGTCATGCTGTACAGTACATCCCCAGGGCTATTTTTTAAAATTAAGAAAAAATGGATTTGGGAGGGCACACAAGCAGGGGGAGTGGCAGAGGAAGGAGGAGAAGCAGGCTCCCCCGTGAGCAGAAAGCCTGATGCAGGACTCGATTCTAGGATCATGACCTGAAGGCAGACACTTAATCAACTGAGCCCCCCAGAGCACCCCCCCACACACACACACACTCCAGGACTTTTTATTACTGGAATCTTGTACCTTTTGACTCTCTCCACCTATTTCATCCACTCCCATACTCCTCCCTGGATACCATTAATCTGTTCTTCTATCTGTGAGCTCAAGTTTTTTTTTTTTTTGTCTGGAGTCTACATATAAGTGAGATCATCCTGTAGTTGTCTTTCTCTGACTTATTTCCCTTAGCCTAATGCCCTCAGGGTCCATCCATGTTGTCACAAATGGTAGGATTTATTTGCTGAATAATATTCCTGTGTGTGTGTGTATGTATATGTGTGTAAGTGTGTGTATGTATGTCTACTGTACTCACCCTCAGACCTCATCACAAAAAACATCACATTGGGGATTCAACATACAAATTTTAGGGAATACAATTCAGTCAGTATAGTACCCATCCTGAAAGCAAAACTCAAAATGATTGAGTCCAAATAAATTAACTGTGTAAAGCTCAACAATGAACAATAAGTTTGCATTGTTTTTTCCAAGGAACTTTTTTGAAGTTCTTCCATCTTCCAAATTTATTGTACTGACTAAAAATTCCAGAAACAATTTTAAAGAATGATAATATGTATTTTTTTTTACAAAAACTTTAAACTCTATAGAATGGGGTAGGGAGACTCTGCCTGAAACCGTCTGAACCAGGCGATTGCAAATGCACAGTTTAGGACCTTTGCTGCTGGCACGGCTCCAAGGAGAGGGTGAGCGGGAAGCACAGACACTTTTTCTGTAACGGTTTTCCTTGAAGTTCATGCAGCTCCAAGAATTCCTCCTATATACAGTCTAGTAACCGCATTTCACTGCCAGTTGAAGTTTTTGCCATGGGAACTGTTTGAATCTAGTTCCAAAGTGTGGGCTCTAGTTCCTAAACTATGTATTTTCCTGCAAAACAGACTTCATGGAATTATCAGATCCTACTAATTGTATTTATAAATGTACAACTTGCCATTCTTCAGAATTATAGATCTAACAGTTTGCTATGTGGTCCTACTCAGAATTCTACGAGTATATGTATTATTAGTAGATAAAGAACAGACCCATAACACCCTTAAATTATAAATTTACAGACTTTTTTATAGTGTGTATTTTATGTTTTTCCACAGTGAACATATGCTATTTTGTAGTGAAAAATCTGTTAAGAAGAAAAATAAATTTCTCCTTTGTACAATGAGTATTAGTACGTGTTGATCTCTTACCTCGAAGAGGAACAGCCAGGCATGGTCTTTTTGTGCACCACCCTCTGCCCATTGCCATGCTTTGTTTCACAAAGCCCATGATTAGGACAACTTCAGCTCTGTTTTTCAAGATATGCATAATCCTTTTACCACACTCTATTAAATTTCTTTTATATTGGCTGAGAGGAACTTTACATGGAGAATGACAATTTGGGTGGGCATGGGTCAGCCCTATTTTCAAGTGTATGAATCCTCAGATGCTCTGTCTGTGGGTAGTCCCTGATCACAGCTAATCATGGTGTTATTTTGCTTCCATTGATAGGTTATTGCCTGTAAGAATGTTTGTTCAAGGAACAGGGACCTGGCATTTCTGGGTTCTCTAGACTTCATACCATCTGGAGTACCCCATCCTACTCTACTCCCATCTTACACATTAGAAAATGTCATTATAACATTTAGCATGAGGTTTAAAGTAGGTCAACCTGGAATTATAAAAGCAGCTCTGGTCTTACATGAATTAAAAATCAGGGCTGGGTGTTAGTTTGCAATGAACTTTTAATTTACAATCAAAGAGTAGATAGTTTTTATGTGAATTTGGTGGCGTGCTTGGTATTGAATATAAGAAAAGAGGCTTTTTTATTTTCCTTGATGACCTGGCCCAAGTATCTTTTAAGAGTATCAGGGACCAGTAGGGGCATCTGGGTGGCTCAGTTGGTTAAGTAACTGTCTTCGGCTCAGGTCATGATCTGGGAGACCTGGGATCGAGTCCCACATCGAGTCCCACATCGGGCTCCCTGCTCGACGGGAAGCCTGCTTCTCCCTCTCTCACTCCCTCTGCTTGCGTTCCCTCTCTCGCTGTGTTTCTCTCCATCAAATTAAAAAAAAAAAAAAAAAAAGCATCGTGGACCAGCAACTGGGTATATTGAAGTTACTGTCAGTAGAAGCTCTTTGTTGGGCTCATTACTGCAGTTGTTCCCTGGCCTACTAAAAGTAGCTGTTCCCTGTCTGTTTTCTTGTGAGTTTGGATGAAATTTTTAGTATGATGAGTCACATTCCATACTGCCTGGTTTCTTGTCAGATGAAGTACCTAGCAAGTATTTCAGCAGTTGAAAACTTTGCTTCTGTGTGTGTCTCTTCCAGTTTTGTGATCTTGATAGGAAATGGATTTATGTTTTACCATATCGCCAAAGGGCTGCAGTATATTCCTCTAAGATGTCATTTCTGTTCCTTTCTGCTTTTGCCTTTGTGCCTCTTCTTTCTAAAATGCTCCCAACCTCATGTTTCCAACTATCACCCAGGTGTCATTTTAAAAAATTTTTCTTATTACAAAGTAATAAAGATTGATTGTAGAAGATTTGAAACATAGGAAAGCACAGAAGAAAATAAAAATCACCTATACTTTTATCACTCAGAAAAGTTGACACTTTCTTTTTCTTTGAAAATTTTTATTTAAATTCCAGTTAACATACAGTAGTATATTAGTTTCAGGTATACAGTATAGTGATTCAACACTTGGTACATCACCCGGTGCTGATCACAGTGCACACCTTCATCCCATCACCAATTCCCCCATCTCCCCACCCCGTCCCTTCCGGTGACCATCAGTTGGTTCTCTATAGTTAAGAGTCTGTTTCTTGGTTTGCCTCTCTCTTCTTCTCTCATTTTTTTGCCTTTGCTCATTTGTTTTGTTTCTTAAATTCCACATATGAGTAAAATCATATTTGCCTTTCTGACCAACTTATTTTGAAAGGCATACATGCTCCCCAGTGTTTATAGCAATATTACCTACAAGTAGCCAAATGATGGAAACAGCCCAAGCATCCATCAACTGATAAATGGATAGAGAAGATGTGGTGTGTATATATATATACACACAACATAATATTACTGAACCATAAAATAGAATGAAATCTTGGCATTTGCAATGACATGGATGGAGTTAGAGAGTATTAATGCTAAGCAACTTTTTCTTTCTTTCTTTTTTTTTCCTTTTAAATAAAATTAGAATCATTCTGGTCCAGGTTTGTGACCTTTTTTTTTTAGTCATAACTGTAAGTTGGGAATCTCACACATTATTAAGTATTGTAATGCAACATTTTTATTGGCAGTAGGATGCACCATAATTTAACTTGTAACCTTGATTAGGTGTTAAGGTTGTTTCTAGTGTTTGTTATTAAGAGTAACCTTGTGATGAAAATCATTACCTCAGGGGATAGGTTTCTGGAGCAACAGTCACTGCGTCAAAAAAAAATGTGTATTTTTATGTGGTTTGGGTTGTCCTCCATAAAAGGTGTTTCAGTTAAACACTCAGATAAGGTGTATGGAGTGTGCTTCTTTCTTTGTATTTTTGCTAATACCCTGCATAGATGACCTCTCCCTCCCTACCAACCCAGTCTGTTAGATCTCCCATTGCTTTCCTAATGGCTTCAAGGATATTATCTTTCCCTGACACTCTGTGAATCTTTTCATGATATTTGTCATAATTGCAATTATATATTTATGATTGTTTCATGTTTGTCTCCCCATATTAGACCATCAGGTTCCAGAAAGGCAGTGACCGTATCTAGTTTATTTACCCCATATATCCAGTGTGAAACACATAGTATGTGTTCAGAACATTTTTGTTGAATGAGTAAGTGGGTATTATTGTGAAAATAATTTTCCAGTTTGATAGGCAAGTGACTATATCTGACTAATGTCTGTTTACTGGAGGTTACGCTTCATGCTTTTATTGCTTAATGTTACTATTTATCAATTGCCTATTCATGTTTTTGTCCCTTTTTTTTGGGAAATACTGTTCTCTGATTCAAAGTTCTTCTCTGCCTCTTCTCTAATCCTAGAAACTCCTATCTCAGTATGGTATTTTTCCCCGTCAGTTTCCATCTTTATTTATGTTCCTATAATATAGTTTTTTTTGATTTATTTATTATCCACTCTTTGTGTTTGCTAGGTAGGCATCTGAGACTGAAACATTGTTGAAATCACGGTCCCCTCTTGATTATTTCCTTGTGTCAATCACTGATTACCTTCCTCTCGTACTGCCCTTCCCCCTTATTATAATTTCTACCCTCCAGTCATAGATATATCCCCAAGATTAGCTGGACTTTTAAGAAATCTTCTATACCCCATTCAGTTTAAAGTCAGCTTAATTTAGTGATCTAGCTTGAGGCAAAAAACATTTTTTTTTTTCCTTGAGAAGCATTTTCATCCTAGCTAAGAGCCTGTCATTTTGGCATCTTAAGCCCGGGCCTGGTGAGTGTATTCTTTAAAGGGCCACATGGTAAATATTAGAGGCTTAAGGTCCACATGGTCTTTGTTGTAAACACTCAACTCTGCTTGTAGTATGAAACACAGTCATGTAGATAATGTGTAAATGGGTGAGTGTGGCATGTTCCAGTAAGATTTTATTTTTGAGTACTGAAATTTGAATATCATAATTTTCATGTGTCACAGTATATTAATTTTATGTTTTCCCCCCAACTACTTAAAAATGTTGGGACTATTCCAAGCTTACGGGCAGTACAAAGACGGATGGCAGGCCAGATTTGGCCTCTCGGTTGTCATTTGCTGACCCTGTCACAAGTCATGCTCCAGAGAGAAAAATCACGTTTGTAATTCTCATCCTGTCATTTACCTCCCAGTTTCCTGAACTTTTGGGATTTTTAAAAAAGCAGCAAAAACCTCTATCTGTGTTCCAAGGTCCTTTAGCTTTTTCCTCCTAAAACTTGCAGTCTTTGAGGCTGTTTCCCTGGGCCTCTTATTATTCATTTCTATTGAATCAGCAGTTCCCTCGCCTGCACTGGAATCTTTCCTAATTTCTGTGGATTCCGCGTTCCACCTTTATAATGAATGTCCCCTCTTTCTAACCTTACTCCCTAGTCTTAGTACCCCAGTGAAGACTCCCCTCTGAGAGGTGCAGTGGGTTCCCTGTTGGCTATCCACCCCTCTTATATCACTTTCTGCTGACAGATTAAAATTCTGGCAATGTCTCTCCCTTACAGAAAATCTCAAGGTTTTGTCTACATAACCAAGTAAAACTCCTTAGTTTGGCACCTAGGGTATTCTGTAGTCCTTTGTTCTCCCTTCAGTATTCTCTCCCACTACTTCCTTAGTGCCTTCAGGCAAGTTATTTTTTTTCCCCCTTTTTTCCTGTGCTCATGAAGTTCCTATGGCTTCATTGCCATCTCTACCACCATTCAAGGCCCTTCAGAAAGGACACTTTCCCTGTATTTATAACCTAATGTGATAATAGATCCATCTGTCCTTCTGTCCTTCTTCAGTGATGCTCAGAGGCAGCCTTAGGTCATAGCAGTTTATGCTTTCATCTCCTTTCCTTACTAAATTTTAAGTGACTTGAGAGGAATGACACTGAAGTGTCCTTTTTTTTTTGGTCCCCTGAAACACCCTGGTACAGTAATAACACAAGAAGTTGTTATACTGATTCTTCTAATGAGGGGAGCATGGCAGGATGTGAGGAATCCGTTCCCTTTAGATTCTCTTAGCTGTTCACTGGGAGAGCTTTGGCAAGTTCTCTGATGGCAGATGCAAAAGAAGTATGAGGAACATCAGCCCCCAAGGCTGAGACTTTTTGTGAAAGGTAGTGATATAATCCTAAGAATCTGATCTCCCCTCCCCTTTTCCTGTTAACCTGACAAGATACTGAAATTGTCTTCATTTTCCAGATGAAGAAACTGAGACCTGAGAGGTTATACAGTTTGTAAGTAATGACAGGCCAAGTGACAAGAAGAAAGATGAAAAAACAGTTTAGAAAGAAAAAATATTAATAATGATTCTGTGTGATAAGATTTTAGGTAATGTGCATTTTTCTTTACACCCTTGTGCTTTTTCTATTTTCCCCCATTTATTATCTTTAAACATACATTATGACTCTTACTGCTTTAAATTATCCCATTTCAGATGTTGTGGTTTTACTGGCAGAAATGTGAATCCATGGTCTTTGAATCACTTAGGCCTCCCCCACCGTGGCTTTTTGCCGGGTGGGGCCGTCTTCATGTGTGCCATACTTCACTGACTGTTACTGCCTGTGTTTCTGCCTTATTTTTCCAAATAGTCCTGTATATCATCTTCTACCTTATTGGAACCTTTATGCCTTTGGCTTATCTCAACTAACATCCTTAGACCCCTGTTGTCTTTGCTCACGCCTCTCCTGTCTTTAGTCCCTGCGTATTGCATTGGATAATCTGCCATCATTTCTTCACCTTATTTTTCTGTTTTCAACTGCCTGAACTGTCTCCCCTTCCCCTCCAACTCTTAGGAGTGGGCCTTGCTGCTGAACTCAGAATACTGAAGCCAATCAGATAGTCACTCCACCTTCTGACCCTACATTCTGTATCCCGCCTGGTTCTTTCTCCCTCCTTTCCTGTTAGAACATAAGAGCTTTTCCTTCCTGCCCTGGTTCACACTTTTCCTGCCTCCCAGGACCTTCTGCCATCCAGTCCCTTCCTTGCATTTGGATTTTACTATGCATGTGTTTAACAAACGTCGATTTTTTTTTAAAATAAGAAAATTAGTAAGGAAAATCCTTTCTGGCTAAGAGTAGGAGATTGATTAGGAGTTTGAAAAATGGAATACTCTGGAATCTGATTGTTTCAAAAAATGTTAATTACCCTGGAAACTTGCAGAGTGTTTAGTTGTATAGATTTTATCTACACAATATATTTTATATGGTATGAAATGTTACAGGGTTTCTTAAGAATTTACCCATTTGATTGAAAGATATTTCCTGTGGTAGATGTATCCTGTTACATATTGTTCAGATTCATCCTTGATCTTCTTATTTTTGGATTAAAACTTGAACCTTATTTTATTTCATAGCTGGAGAACACATTCAAATCAGTTATTGCACAAATTGGACCTGGAGGGACTATCAGTCCAGAACTAAAACATAAAATAAGATTTGTAAGTATTTTCTGTTTCTGGGAAGTGAATAGGAATAATTGATTACACATTTAGATCTCATTTGTGTTAAATTTATTTGCCTATGAGTATTTATTTTATACTTAATATCTGAACTTTTTAAATATATTGCAAATGGAATGGCTATTCCTTTAAGATCAGGAAAAAATTACACACTCCTAATAATTTTTAATGTTCTCAAAATTATTTAGAAAATGGAATTCTTCCAAAAATGCTGTCTTCCTTTTTTTCTTCCTCTTACCCCCATAAATCATTGTTAACAAACAGTTCAAGATATCTCTAGTGTCAGTTTCATATATATGGATGTCAAATATTATTCTAAACATTACATGGCATTGCACTCTGCCAGTGCACTATCTTTCATTTGGGATTGTTTCAAGTCTTGGCTATTAAAAAATGTTACAGTTAATGTCCTTGAATGTGTGTCTACAAGTGGACTTGTCAAAGGCATTGAATAATTTAGTTTTGATCATTAATACTAAATTGCCCTCTAAAAGGTTTGAACAGATTTGCCTCTCACTGATGGTGAAATGTTACTATCCAATAATATTGTAATTTATACCTCTTGATTTTTATATTGAGCATCTTTTCATATGCTTATTAGCCATTTATATTTCTTACGTGAATTACCTGTTCACGTCTTTGACCCAGTCGTTTTTCTTTTTCTTTGTTAATTTGTGAAAGTTCTTTGGCTGTTAATGTATCAGGCTAAAGGGTATAAAACTTAAAATTTTGGTGGGAGCTATTCTTATTTGAACTATGAGAGTGTCATTACAATTCTTACTCCTTTAAATTACTCCATATTAGATGTCACAGTTTTACCATTATTTAAGGATGTTCAATATGATTTTTAATGGTAACAAAAAATTAAAGAAAAAGTAAGCATTCATTGATTAAGGGTTGGTTAAATTAACTACCCAAACTAGACAGTCATGAGGTTCATAAGAAAGTTTATGTATATCTCAATTAATTTACGTGGCAGAATCTCCTTGACATATTGTTGGACTTTAAAAACAGATTTTATAGAATAGCCTGTTTAGTATTGTCCTTTCATGTAAAATCATGTATAATGTGTGTGTCTACATGAAGAGGTTCTGAAGGATGATTTATGAAAAGCAGCAACAACTATCACTGGTCATAGGATTTTGGAATCATTTTTATATTTTTGAAGCTTGATTCAGACTTTTTATTTTTTATTTTTTTAATTTAAAAAAAATTTAAAAATATTTTATTTGTTTATTTGACAGAAACACAGCTAGACAGGAACACAAGCAAGGGGAGTGAGAGAGGGAGAAGCAGGCTTCCTGTCAAGCAGGGAGCCCGATGCTGGGCTCGATCCTGGGACTCTGGGATCATGACCTGAGCTGAAGGCAGACACTTAATGACTGAGCCCCCAGGTGCCCCTTGATTTAGACTTTTTAATGAAACATGTAATATTTAGAAAAATATGGGACAACACAATGTTTTTTATACTTTATTGGGATAGAGTAAGTCTGCTTTTTTTAGGAAAAAAGATAGTTGGACAAATGTGCAACATGCAAATATGAAAATAATTATATTTGTGACAAACACAGGACACAGCCATAAATAAAGAATCAAGTAAGTAAATTTAGGTATATCGAATAATTTGAAAACTCTATAGCCACTAAACATGTTGATCCATATTTACTGACATGGGAAGTTGCTGATGGTATAATAAAAAAAACTTGTTATGGAAATGGTGACCTTATTTTTAGATTAAATACAGGTATTTTTATGTGCATATGGGCAACAATGACTATGGTAATTTTTTCTTTGCTTAACTGTATTTTTCAAAGTTTTCTATAGTATCCATTTTATTTCTTTTCTGGCTCACTTGGTATAGCATGTGACTCTTGATCTTGGGGTTGTGCGTTTGATCCCCACACTGGGTGTTGAGATTACTTAAAAATAAAATATTTAAAATAAAATGCTTGAACTTATGCTGTAGGATATTTACTTTATGTGAGCTAAAGCTAAATATGTTAGCTAAAGAATTCTAGGAATTTCTGGAAAGCTGTGCTATTGCAGTATTGTGCAAGAATGATTTCAGCTCTGGAAATGTTGGAAGCCTTTTTTGTTGTTGTTATATCCTTTTTTTAAAACTGGAAACTGATCTAAATTTTGTGAGTTTTAATTCATTCACTCAGTAATCTTATTTTTCTACCTTTGTTACTATTTAAGTTTATAGTGTTTTTATTTTGATATTTTGTTAGCCAGAATCCTAATATTGTCTATTTTTATTATATTTTATTTTCTATTAGGTTGTATCCAAGTTTCCGGAGGGTTTGCTTATTTCTAAACTGCTCAGAGAGTTTGAGGTGAGTATTTTCTTTTTCATTAATGTTTTTTTTTTATTTCTAATGTTCCTTTTGGTGGGTAGAAATTTTGTGTCTACTCCTTGGATCCTCCAAATCTATGCTCTAGAACTTCAACATTTTGTTTTGTATTTTGGTTATCATTTTCTTTACTAAAAGAGTTAGAAATATGGTCCTTTGTAAGTATTTAATTATACACAGGATATCTTTACCATTTAATGTTATGATATTATTAGAATAAAATTAGTTTATCTTTAAGGTCTGACAATGCCAAGTGTCAGTGGGCATGTGGAAAAACAGAATATGTCATCCACTGCTTGTGAGAAAAAACCCCTTTTGAGTTCTGACAGTATCAAAGTTGAAGATAAGCACCCCCAGTGATCCAGCACATAGAGACCTGCATAAGACATGTGCACCTGGCAGCAAAGAGAAAAACTGGAAACAGATAAACGACTGTCAATAGGAGAATGGATAAATAGAGACCGACATTTATGTGATGGAATAGTACTTAGTAGATAAAATGAACTAGGTTTATTCTGCAACATAGATCATCATCTGTTTAGTGAAAAAAATCAAGTTGCAGAATGGTAATTTAGATACTGCTGCATATCCAATTTAAAAGAAAATGGTAATATCTGTATATATGTTAGCTCTGTGCTAGGCTCTATCCTGAATGTTTTTCATATTGTAGTTGATTTGATTTTTCACAACTGAGGCACAGAGAAGTAACTTGCTAAGGGTCAGATAGTAACGGGTAGAGTCAACCCCCCGGCAGCCTGGCTTCAGAATCCTAAATCTGAATTTCTGTGCCATGAAAACTGTCATTTATATGCAGATATATATTCACAGATTCTGTGAGATGCTATAGCATAATGGTTAAGATACATTAACATCTATGTGCTGCTTATAAATGATATGTAAAGTCAGGATAACTAACTTGGAGAGTTTTGTGACGTTTTAATGACTTAAAAATCAAATACTTAGAACAGTCCTTGTCACATAGTAATTGTTCAATAAGTATTAATTCTTAGAAGAAAGAGAAGATTGAAAAGATATGTATCATTCCTTGCAAGTGATGGAGAAAACTTAAGTTCCCATTGTTTTAAAAATATGAATCTTTTAGTGCCACAGAGTTAAAGACTTAAAACAAGGGGCCTTGATGTTTTTTTGATGAACCAGCAAACTAACTTACCTAATAATGAAATTCCAGAATAAAGTCTGTAATAGAATATGACTTAATTATCACAACCTTTATGGGTAAAATCAGTCTCCTATGCCAGAGTCACAGCTCAAAGTGAATAGTTTTATACTAATCAAATGTAGCTTGTAATAAAAGTTCAAGGTGTTAAGCTTACAAGTCAGCAATCTTAGAGAAGTTAGATCTTTTTTTTTTTTTTAAAGATTTTATTTATTTGACAAGAGAGAAACACAGCCAGAGAGGGAACACAAGCAGGGGGAGTGAGAGAGGGAGAAGCAGGCTTCCCACCGAGCAGGGAGCCCGATGTGGGACTCCATCCCGGGTCTCCAGGATCATGACCTGAGCTGAAGGCAGTCGCTTTACCAACTGAGCCACCCAGGCGTCCCTGAGAAGTTAGATCTTTTAATGTTATAGTGAAGCTCTTTGCTTTTCTTAGTAAAAAGGCAGAAATTCAGCTTCATGATTAGAAATATACAGTAAGTATAGATTTATTCTGACTTTTGTTCTAACTTATAGAAACACTTGCTTAACTTGTTATTTATCCAGTGTAATATAAAAGCTATGTGGGTGATTTGCCCTCTTGACTTACCTGCTCAGTAGTCTGTTATTTGTTCAAAATGGTGAGTTCAGTTGCTAATTGAAGGGAAGCCGTTGTAGTTTCTGCATAGTTTCTGGCTTTTCCTGAGGCTCCACATAAAGACAGAGAAACTAGATAGCAAAACTAAAAATCCACTGACAATATCTACAACAAAATTGGGTATACATTTTCTAACAGTAGTGTGGAGAGTAATTGCCAGCAGCCAGAAAGTCTTCATGTTACCAGTGTCTGTGTCAGGAGAAAACAGAGGGAAACAAGGGAAGTAATTTCTGATGGATCTGGAAACAAAAAATTACAAAGTAACCATCAGATAATTCACTAGACAGTACAACAAGCCATTTTGAAAGCAGAGACTGAAACTGAGTAATACTTTGATATATCTAGTGGTAGCAGAGAGTGTTTCATGGTAAGGCTTGAATCAGGCTGGAGCATTATAGCCTCTGAATTCTTAAAACCGACAGGCCAGAGTTCCCTTCTGGATAGGACCAGACATGAGAGAAAAACTGAACAGGATAGGGACCATAGGGAAAAAAAAAGGCTCAGATGTAAGTAGGATTAAAAGAAGAGAGCCAGGATATTTCAAAAACAAGCTACTACACACACAGGCGCGCGCGCGCGCGCACACACACACACACACACACACACACACTTTTATTGATTTAAAAAAAATTTTTTTTTAAGATTTTATTTATTTGACAGAGAGAAACACAGCCAGAGAGGGAACACAAGCAAGGGGGAGTGAGAGAGGGAGAAGCAGGCTTCTTGCCGAGCAGGGAGCCCGATGTGGGACTCGATCCCAGGTCTCCGGGATCATGACCTGAGCCAAAGGCAGTCGCTTAACCAACTGAGCCACCCAGGCACCCACATTTTTATTGATTTTTAAATTTGAGTGTAGTTGACCATGTTACCCTAGTTTGAGATGCACTTCATGGCAACTCAAATAGTTTAAATATGATGCTAGTCTCACCATTAGTGCAACTACCATCTGTCACCAACAATGCTAATACAGTATCATTGACTATATTCCTTATGCTGTACTTGTGACTTACTTATCCCATAACTGGAAACCTGCATCTCCCACTCCCTTTCACCAATTGCCCATCCTCCCCATCCCCTGCCTTCCAGCACCCACCAGTTCTCTGTGTTTACAGGTCTGATTCTGCTTTATGTTTGTTCATTTTTTTTTTAATATTCCACATATGAGTGAAGTTGTATGGTATTTGTCTTTCTCAGTCTGAGTTATTTCACTTAACATTGTACCCTGTAGGCCTACCTATGTTATAGATGGCAAGATCCCCTCCTTTTTGTGGCTGTGTAATACTCCTCTTTGTGTGTGTGTGTGTGTGTGTGTGTGTGTGTGTGTGTGTGTGTGTACCACATCTTCCTTCCTTATCTACTGATGGACTCTTAGGTTGCTTCCATTATCTTGGGTGTTGTAAATAATATTGCAATAGACATAAGAGTGCAAGATTAAATAAATTAGTGTTTTCATTTTCTTTGGGTAAATCCCCAGTAGTGAAATTATTCTATTTTTAACTTTTTGAGGAACTTCTGTGGTTGTACTGAGGTACTATATTTTTTAACAATATATGAAAATAGTAGAAAGGAATTCTGAAGCAGAAAAACCTTCCCGAATGTTATACAAATTCAGAGAAAATGAATTTCACCTAAAATATGTAACAAAAGAGGATCAGGGCCAAACTTCTTCACTGTGTTAAGAAAAACAGAATAAGGAGAAGAATAATTTATCTATAGATAGTGAAATCATGTCAGAAATGCATGCCCTTAATACAGATCAAAACTGAAAACTGCTTATTCAAAAAGATACATTAAGAAAGTTGTTCTTTGGGTGCCTGGGTGGCTCGGTTGGGCCACTACCTTCAGCTTAGGTCATGATCCTGGAGTCCCGGGATCGAGTCCCGCATTGGGCTCCCAGCTTCACGGGGAGTCTACTTCTCCCTCTGACCTTCTCCTCTCTCATGCTCTCGGTCACTCTCTCTCTCTCTCTCAAGTAAATAAATAAAATCTTTAAAAAAAAAAAAGAAAGTTCTTTCATGAACAACGTAAATCTAAAATATATGAATTTGGAAATAAGGTGATAATAGATTGCATCAAATTAGAAAAAAAATCATTTCCAAAATGAAGACTAAACTACAGAGATGGTAAGAGCAAAAAATAGAACATATATTGCCCTCAGGAAAAAAAAACAGGTAAATATGGGGAACATTTTGAAAATTAAGAGGAAATGATGGAGGCACTGGGGGATCGAAGCATATAAAGTCTCTGTAAGGTTTTTGAAATCTAGTGAGAAACTCAGGCTTGCAAATAAATTAAGATGATATGTCTGAGTAGATTATATTGAAACAGTCTTGAAGATAAGTATTGTAAATTCTGGACAAAGTTTAAAACACTCTCTGAAGGTACTAAATCAATATCTAAAAGTAAGCAGAAACTGGACACGATTCAGCATCTGGAAGAGGGAATGACACCTTTTTTATTTGCCTGGATTTTGGCCTGAAGGCAAGCCCCATCCAATGTTTGGAATTTTGGATTTGGACAAAAATGAGAAGTTTATACTGGCTTGAAGAACCAAAGGATAGTGTTTAGAGCTATGTAAGCAGTTGAAAAATGAGGGGAGAAATTTTAGGATGGAGAGAGCTACAGAGAAGGAACACTAAATTCTGCACATAAATTCTGCCCAAATCTCTCTTTGACAGTTGAACTACACATGGTTGCAGCAGGGTCAAAGTAGCATAGTAAGGCTAAAATAACTGACTATATTTCAGCTGTTGACCATTACAGAGAAGCAGAGTTTAAGTTTGGCCAAATTAGTGCCTGCTAAAACAAAGCAAAAAGCAGTTGACTTAAAAGGAATATGAACAATTCCAGAGTCTTTCCAGTTTATCATTCATCGTGTCCAGGATACAATTTACTAGATATATTAAGAAACAAAATATGATCCTTGGTGAAGGGAAAAAGTAATCAATGGAAATATTGGTGATACGTATGTTGAAATTAGAAAAAGTGCTTTACAGTCCTGTTAAAGGATATAAAGAAATATGTGTTCGTACTGGTTGAACAGATAACATGTCTTACTGGAGAAAAACTATAAAAAACCAAATGATTTTCTAGAAGTAAAAAAAAATTCCTTGTAGTATCGTAACAAATTGGAAATGGCAGAAGAAATCACTGGTGAACTTCAAGACCGATCAATAGAAATGGTTCAATCTGAAGGATAGAGAAAATAAGTGCAAGATAAAAAAACAGAATCTGAGAGACTGGTAGGACAATACCAGATGGTCTAATGTAGATGTAATTGGTGATGAGAGAAAGAAAGAAAGAGAAAATAGGAAAATATTTGAAAAAATAATGGCTGAAAATATTCCAAATTTTTGTGAAAGAAGTTTACAGATTTATTTACAGATTTAAGAAGCCCAGATAACCTCACACAGTACAAATAAAGAAAACTTTACATAGGCACATCATAGTCAAACTGCAAAAAACCAAAGATAGAAAATTCTGGAAGCACCTAGAGAAAAATGATTTTCAGAGAAAATCCTGAAACCAGTGAAAGAAATGCACACAGAGGAATAATGATAGAAATGATGGCTGACTTCTCATTAGAAACAATAATGACTGGAAGAGAGTGGAAGGTTATCTTTAAAGTGCTCAAAGGAAAAATAATGTTAGGCCAATATTTTATATTTACTGATAGTAACTTTCAAGAATGAAAGTAAAATAAAGGTATTTTCAAATAATCAAAAATTGCTAATTAATAGTAAGCAGCACTGCACTTTAAGAAATTCTAAAGAACATTCCTCAGGCTGAACAAAATGATGCTGGGTTACACTTGAATCTGCAGGGAGAATTGAAGAGTACAGGAAATGGTACATGGTCTTTTATATATAAAAGACTTTTCTTTCATCACTTATATGACTGCTTAAAGCAAAAATTGTAATATTGTTTACCTGGGTTTGTAACATGGAGTATGATATGGATGTAATGCACATGAAAACCATAGCATAATGAGTGGAGTACATTGAGCTATAGGTTATAAGGTTCTTTATATTTTATGTGAGGTAGTATAGTGATACTGAAAAGTTAAGGGTGTATAAAATAGCCATAAAAATGCAGAGTTGCAGCTCAAGCCAGTAGATAAATTAAAATATACAAAAATACTCCATAAACCCAAAGGAAGATGGGGTTTACTATCTAGCTCTCTTCCTTGAAAGACAACAATGGAACAGAGTTTGAGAGGAACAGAGTATAGATAGGATCAGAAGAAATTAAAGAGAAAAATGGTGGAGCATCTGGGTGACTTAGTCAGTTATGCATCTAACTCTTGATTTCAGCTCAGGTCTTGATCTCAGGGTTGTGAGTTTGAGCCCCAACTTGGGCTCAACACTAGGCCTGGAGCCTATTTTAAAAAAGTAGAAAAATGGTAGCTGTAAATCCAGTTAATTTCATAAATGTAAGTGAATGAAATATTAGAATTAATGATATTATGAGACAGGATGTAAAGGCAAGATGCAGTTACTGACATTAACAGGAAACACACTGTAAATATAAAGACAGACTGGAAGTAAAAGATGAATAAGACAGTACATGAAGTAAGCATAAAAGAATTGATTTTAAGAATTCAAATAAAGCAGAGTTCAAGGCAATACATGTTATCAGAGGGCCATTTCCTAGGAGTAAGAGATCAATTCTTTTTTTAAAAAATTTGATTTATTTATTTGACAGAAACACTGCTAGAGAGGGAACACAAGCAGGGGGAGTGAGAGAGGGAGAGGCAGACCTCCTGCTGAGCAGGGAGCCCGCTGCAGGGCTTGATCCCAGGACTCTGAGATCATGACCCAAGCTGAAGGCAGACGCCCAACGAGGGAGCCACCCAGGCACCCGTCCTTCTTTAGGAAGACACAACATTTAAATATGTGTTTACCTAATATTTTAAGGTAGGTGATCCAGAAATTGACAAAACAGTGAATTCCACAAATAGATTTTCTTTTTCCAGCAATTGATAGGATAGTAAAAAAAATGAATAAGGGCATAGAAAATCTGAACCACCCTCTCTACGATCATGGTCTGTTTTATAGAATGCGAGACTCAACAGTGCAGAATATACTTTCTATTCAAGTCCATATGGGACATTTGCCAAGATAGAACAATTAGTTGGCTATAGAATTAAGTACTAACAAATTTCAAAATACTGAAATCTTAGAGTATGTTTTCTGATTAAGAAGGGATTAAGTTACAAATCAAACAAATTATTTAAGAATTAACCTTTCAGATAATTTGGAAATTACCATTTTTCTAAGTCGTTATTAAGGAAATTAGAAAATATTTCAACTCAATGTTAGTGAAAATACGGCATATCAAAATCTGTGAGATGTAGTTAAAACAGTCCTCATAGGGGGAATTGATAGCTCTGAAATGTCTAAATTAGAAAAGAAGAAAATGATAAAATCATCATGGACCTAGGGGTTTACCTTAAGCAGGCTGGAAAAAGAGGGACAAAGTAAACAAAACAAGTAGAAGGAATGAAATGATGAAGCTAAGGATAGAAACCAATAAATTAGCACTTAAGAGAAAATTAAAGCCAAATGTTGATGCTTTGAACATTCTCCAAAATTGGTGAACCACTGGAAACTTAAAAAAGAACAAAATGACACAGATTGCAGCATCATGAAAGAGAGATTTTGTCATTAAAGATCCTACAGCTAAAAAATGACAAGGGAATATTATAAGCAACTGGGCCAATCATTTGATAACTTAGATGAAATGAACAAATCCCTTAAAAGACACAAATAGAATGTGAAGAGGAGAAGTAAAACTGTATTTGCAGAAACATCTTTATGTAGAATATATTCAAGAATCCATGAAAATACTAGAACTAACCAGTGAACTTACTGAGGCCAGAGATATAGGTGATATTTGAAAAATCTGTACATTTTTATATAGAGGCAGAAAACAATTAGAAAATTTGTTAACAATAGTGTCAAACTTAAGTAACTTGAAAATAAGATTAACAAAGAAATGTAAGAGATCTACACTGAAAACTACTAAACATTGCTGAGAGAGATGCAAGAGGTAGCACATTGATGGGTGATAAGTCTCAATATTGTTATTATGCTCTAGATTGATTATATTCTTCACCACAATTCCTGCAGGCTATTTGTTAACATTGAAAAACCCATGCATTTTCATAAGGAGCATACATGAAGAGATCCACTCAAATGCACTCAAGTGATTTTTCAACAGAGGTGCCAAAGGAAGTAAATGAAAGGACTATCTGTTCAGCAGTGATGCTGGAATAACTGAATATCCATAAAGGAAAAAAAATGAACCTCAACCCCAACCTTGAACCATGTACAAAAGTTAATTTGAGAGGTATCATAGACCCAAATGAAAAGGTTAAAAATTAGCATCTAGAAGAAAACATATTTATAACTGGGGATATGTAAGAATTTTCTTAGGACATAGAAAGCAATATTCATTTAAAGAAAAATTGATAATGAGATTTTATTAAAATTATATTTAAATTTTATTAAAACATTAAAATTATAAGTAGGAGACCACTTAAAAATTAATAGGCAGATCACAGACTGGGAAAAAATATTTATAATTGTACATCTAAAAAAAAAGAAATCCAGAATCCATAAAGAACTTTTTGTAGCTCCATTATGGAAAGCTAGACAACTCCATTAAAAAAATTGCAAAAAGATTTGAACAGGTTGCAAATGCAGATGTGCACACATGATACTAAACTCTCATACATTTTTGATGTGAGTATAAAATTGTACAACGACTTTGGAAGTTGTTCTGTTTCTTATAAAATAACTATCTATTTATCCCCTTGACCCAGAAGTACACTCTTAGGTATTTTTCAGCAGAAATCAATCCTGTGCTTCCCCCCAGCAAAAGACTTGTGCGTAATATTTATAACAGCTTTATACTTAATAGCCAAAACTGAAAACAGCCCTATTATTCATCAGTGGGAAAGTGAATAAAGAACTTGTGTTATATTTTTACAACAAAATACTTATTCACCATTAAGAAGACGTAAACTAATACATGGACCAACATGGATGAATCTGAGTAACACTGGCTGGTGAATGAAGCCTCACAAGGAACAGTACTATAGGATGTCTTCCATATGAAGTGCTAGAATAGCTAAAGTTAATCAGTGGTGGAAGAGAGTTAGTTGTCTCTAGGGAAGGGAGAACTTGCTGAACTGATGGAAATGTTCAATATATTGAACAGGGGTTTGGGTTACAAAGTTTTGCTTTTATCAAAGCCACTGGATGGTTGCCTTAAGTTTTACGTGTTTCAGTGTATGCCAATTTTACCTTAAAAAACTAACATATTGAACTCAGTTAATTATGCTTAGCGCATGCTAACTTATTTTGGGGTGGAGAGTACTGATATTTGCTAGTTACTCTGAAATTTATAAAAAGGATAACATAATTGCTAAGTAGATGGATGGATAGATGATAAAGCAAATATAGCAAAATACTAGTAATTATATCACTGAGCTGGTAGATGTTCACTGTCCCAAGTTTTTAACCTTCTGCCATTTTGAAATTTTTCATAAGAATATGTGAGAAAAAATGAACCAAGGTAAAGAGTTAAGAGAAGGTAACAGATTTTGAAAATATGTAAAGAAGAGCCAACATGTAAATGGTAAAACCAAAGAGTGGTGCAGAACAAATACTGAAAACTGTAGTTTGAGTTAACTTTACTGAAATGGAAGATTTGAAGCTATATTGAAAGAATACGTGACATAACTGAGAATATTCATCAGAAAGATCCACAACAAATTATTGGACTTACGGGAAAGAACAATCCTTTGGACATCTAAACAAAAAGCAGGCGATTTATAAGGGAGACAGAATTAGGTTATGGATATTTTCACAGCACTGTTTTATGCTAGAAGAAAAGGGAATAAAACTTATTTTATATACTTAAGGGAAAAAAAGTAGGCCAGGGCTTTTATAGCTAGCAAAATTACCCTTCAACTATAGAGTGCCAGAGAAGCTGTCCTTACCATACGAGAATTCAAGAGCTGTTGTTCTCATGAGTCCTGTTCTCAAGGAGTCTACTGGAGAATGAACTTCAAAAAACCAGAATTGTCGAGAAAGATCAACAAAAGAACTGACAGTGAGTGCTACTTGTAAAACTAAGACCAAATGAGGGTTGAGAAGGACAGAATATTGTATATGATGGCTATATAGTCAGACAATGTAGATAAAGAACAGTTTCACAAAATGATAGAAAAGGGGTCAGCATAGGCAAACAAGTGTAATTGCTTTTATTATATTGATGGTGGTAATGTTAGTACTGTTACTCAATTTTGAGACTGTTGTATAATGTGATATAGAGCATAGTAATAATTATGAGATATATGGAAGCAGATATGGGAAAATTTTAATTGTGTGTATAAACATATAGTTACATAAACAGAGCCTGGAATATCATATAATTCCAGACTAATAAGCAATTAAAGACTACGTTCACATCAGAAGTGCTTAGGAATCTGCTTGAAGAGTTATTTCGGGTATGGGTAAGGATAATACATGCAGTGGTTTGAAGCCCATCAGGTGTTTAGTTCTGTGCGTTCCTATGATATTAAAAACTAAATGGTCATCACAGAGGAAGATAGTCAGTTTATTTTCTTGAAAAATGATAAAGAGAAAGAGCCAATCACTTATCCTGGCTTTGCTAAATGAGCTGGTATGACTGGATAACCAGGTAGCAGATGAAGGGAGTGTATCTATAATATGTTCCAACTAAGTAACAAAAAAGAATTGATAGAGTTTCACTATGTTAAAACCCTTGATAAATAGCAGATCTAGGTATGGACCAGGAATGTCTTCTGACACCACCAAAAAAGAGACCACCAGATGTTACATGTGTCTTTGTAAACTATACAGCATCACTTAAAATCACAGAGCATGAGTCTTACCAAGCCTTTGATCCAGTTGCCAATGCAGAAAACAGTTTTTGCACTGAAGTATGTCATCTGCAATCCACACAGTGAGGAAATAAAATTATGTAATAGGATATTCGAGGGCACAAATATAAACTGTAAGTTAAAATTGAATTGGAGATGGGAGAGAGAAGTGAGGGAGAGTGGTAGTAGAAATATGTCAATTACTTCCTTGCCTATGGTTGGGAGTCTGTAAACCTGGAGACAAAGAAATTAGGAAAAAAAAGATATCTGACATATCAGTGGACAAAACCAACTTACTAATACTGATTCTCAACCAGAAAGCAAAACTCAACTGTGTCTAGAATGATAGGGAATTATCTCTGTATTAACTGAAAAATGTACAATAGATATAATCTATTATGCTGAAGCATGATGTGTGTTCAGATTTTGACAGTTTCTAGAAAGTTGCTCAAGAAACTGATGATGATGGTTTATTCAAGAACCTGTGAGTAATTAGTTACCTCCTGGGAAGTGATTTCCTGGGCCACTGAAGGATGGGAGTAAGTCAGAGACTTAGTTTTGCTGTATACTTTTTTGAGACTCCTAAATAACAGGTATTTAAGAATTAATGAAATACTTCACAGCCTAGTCTTGTGCCTGACTGACTCATTGTACTAGGCACTTTACAGAGGAGAATATAAACCATTGAAGAGACTAATCAACAAGAAGCCATAATATGTAATGTGCAAAAAGGGAGAGATACAAGTCTCATTCACCATCATCTTTCCCTTTTCTTCTACCAAACTTTTCTCTCTTGGGATATTCATGACAAGCTATAGATGTGATATTAACCACCCTTTAAAACCATGACTTGGCTGATGCTGGACCCCCATTTTTCAAGTGTCTAAAGAGTTGAGCTGGGTCTCATAGTGCCCATGAACAAGAAGGCATACAGCAGTCCCATCCTCTGTCAGGAGTTAGTTCTTTTAAAGAGTTTACCTTCTGTGTTCCTGCCAGTTTCCCCCAAGGTGTTTAAGTCAGAGCAACTGTTTATTTCCTAGTCTAGTTAGAGGAACAGAAAAAGAATTATTAGTTCAGTGGCTTTACTATGGTTAGGGAGACAGAAGTTTAAAACTGTGAACATATTTTAATAGGGGATCTCACTAACAAAGGCAAACTTCCAATTCATTGTGCAGTTTAAGCCAAACATTTCGTATATATCCCATATATTTTTTTCTATATTTGGTATACTTTTTTTTTGGCAAGGCAAGAAAATCAATACTGTAGGAGATAAACTGACCACCTGCTTATTAATCTCAGTATCTAGGATGAAATCATAACATTTTAAGGAAATATTTTAAAATAGTATTACTTTGTTGCATGTTGAAAGTGGTTATGAATATTCTATCTGAAAATAAGAAACAGCCAGTTTTATTATGACTTTTGTATTTTGTGCATCCCCCTTTTTTTTGACTTTTGCTTTATAATCAGACATTGTTAAAAATGAGAGGTAAAAAACTCCCCTAATTTTCACTTCAGTTTACCATATGCTTTAAAAGGAATTTGAAGCTGGCCTGGGAGGGATTGTATGTCTCTAGGTTTGTATTACTGGAATATGTGAGTTTGCTTAAGGAACACTGTTTAATGGCATCTGTGTATGTTATATTCCTATGTTATGTTTTATGTTATTTCTGTTTTTTTTTTTGGACAGATAATTTTTAAAGAGCAACTTTCACCAAAGAAATTGGGCTTCTTAAATGTGACAGAACTTGTTGGAGCTCTTAGTGACATTCTCCGTGTTGAGTTCAGGGAAGGAGAACAAGATTTACTGGTGTTTGATGCCGATATGAAGCCACTACTACCTGGTGAGTTGAATCACAATCTGATGCAAACCTGACTTTTTATAAAATTGAAGTATAGTTGACATACAATTATATTACTTTTAAGTGTACAACATAGTGATTTGACATCTCCATTCACTATGCTGTGCTCACTACGATACGTGTAGTTACATTCTGTCACCATACAGTGTTATTACACTATTATTGACTATTCCCTATGCTGTGTTTTTCATTCCTGTGACCTATTTATTTTGTAACTGGAGGTTTGTACCTATTAATATTCTTCACCTATTTTCCTTACCCCCCCACTGCCCTTCCTTCTGATGACTATCAGTTCTCTGTATTTATGATTATTTACATTCTGTTTGTTTTGATTTTTTAGATTCCACACCTATGGTATTTGTCTTTCTCTGTCTTACTTAGCATAATATTCTCTAGGCTTATCCATGTTGTTGCAGATGGCAAGATTTCACTTATTTTTATAGCTAATATTCTATTGTATATACACTAGGACTTTATCCTTTCATCTGTGGATAGACACTTTGATTGCTTCTATAACGTGGCTACTGTAAATAATACTGCAATAAATGTAGGGGTGCATATATCTTTTTGAATTAGTGTTTTCATTTTCTTTGTCTAAATACCCAGTGTGGGTTGTATACTATTTTAATTTTTAATTGTTTTTAGGGAAAATTTACAGTTTTCCACAGTGGTTGCACAATATACATTCCCACCAGCAGTGCACAGTGGTTCCCTTTTCTCCATCTCCTTGCCAACACCTGTCTATTTCTTATCTTGATACTAGCCATTCTGATAGGTATAAGGTGATTTCTCACTGTGGTTTTGGTTTTGCATTTCCCCTCATGATAGCAGTGTTTAGCATCTTTTATGTGTCTCTTGGCCATCTGTGTGGCTTCTTTCAAAAAATGTCTATTCATATTTTATACCCATTTTTATTTGGATTATTATTTTCCTTTGGTGTTATAGAAGTTTTTTTTTTATGTATTTGGAAGGTAAACTCCTTATTGGATATACCACTTGCAAATATATTCCCCCATTCAGTAAGTTGTCTTTTTCATTTTGTTTTCCTTTGTTGTGCAAAAGTTCTTTAGTTTGATATAGTCCTAATAGTTTATTTGTGCTTTCATTTCCCCTGCCAGAAGAGACATATCTAGAAAAATGTTGCCAATAAGGCTGATGTCCAAGAGATTATTGCCTGTGTTTTCTTTTAGGAGCTTTATGGTTTGACGTCTCACATTTGGGTCTTTATAATCTATTTTGAGTTTATTTTTGTGTATGGTTTAAGAAAGTGGTCCAGTTTAATTCTTTTGCATGTAGCTGCCCAGTTTATTGAAAAAGACTTTCTTTTCCCCATTGTGTATTCTTGCCTCCTTTGTTATAGATTAATTGAACATAAAAGCATAAGTTATTTCTGGGCTCTCTATTCAGTTGATATGTGTCCCATTTTTGTGCCAGTCCCATATTGTTTTGATTACCATAGCTTTGTAGTATGTCTTGAAATCTGGGATTGTGATACCTCCAACTTTGTTCTTTTTCAAGATTTCTTTGACTATTCAGGATCTTTTGTAGTTCCACATAAAATTTTAGGGTTATTTATTTAGTTCTGTGAAAAATACTGTTGGTATTGGAGCATCCGGGTGGCACAGTTAGCATCTGAATTGGTTTTGGCTCAGGTCATGATCTCTCAGGGTCATGAGACTGAGCTCTGCATCAGGCTCCATGCTCAGTGGGAAGTATGCTTGGGATTCTCCCTCTGCCCCACCTCTCTTTCTCTCTTTCCTTATTTCTCTCTAAATCTTAAAAAATCCTCAAATCTTAAAAAATACTGTTGATGTTTTGATAGAAATTTGATTGAATCTGCAGATTGCTTTGGGTTGTGTCAACATTTTAACAAATATTGGTTCTTCTAGTCCATGGACATGGTGTATCTTTTCATTTGTGTCATCTTTAATTTCTTTCATTAGTATTTTATATTTTTCAGAATATAGGTCTTTCACTTGGTTAAATTTATTCCTAGATATTTTGTTCTTTTTGGTGCAATTGTTATGGGATTGTTTTCTTAATTTTCAGCTACTTCACTATTAGTGTACAGAAATGGCACAGATTTCTGAATATTAATTTTGTATTCTGCAACTTCACTGAATTCATTTATTCTCATAGATTATTGGTGGAATTTTTTTAAAGATTTTATTTATTTATTGACAGAGCGATCACAAGTAGGCAGAGAGGCAGGCGAGAGAGAGGAGGAAGCAGGGCTCCCTGCTGGGCAGAGAGCCCAACGCGAGCTTCCATCCCAGGACCCTGAGATCATGACCTGAGCCGAAGGCAGAGGCTTTAACCCACTGAGCCACCCAGGTGGCCTATTAGTGGAATTTTTAAGGTGCTCTGTATATAGTATCATGTTATTTGCAAATAATGTCAGTTTTATTTCTTCCTTATCAATTTGGATACCTTTTATTTCTTTTTCTTTCTGATTGCTGTAGCTAGGACTTCCAGTACTGTGTTGAATAAAAATGGCAACAGTGGACATCCTTGTCTTGTCCTGAGAGGAAAATGCTTTCAGTTTTTCACTATAAAGTATGATGTTTGCTGTGGATTTGTCATATATGGCCCATATTATTATATTGAATTATGTTCCCTCTATATCCACTTTGTTGAGAATTTATGAACAGATGTCGAAATTTGTCAGAAACTTTTTCTGAGTCTATTGAGATGAAATATGGTTTTTAACTTTCATTTTGTTAATGTGGTGAATAAAACTGATTGATTTGTGGATATTGAAGCATTCTGGCATTCCTAGAATAAGTCCCACTTGATTGTAATAAATGATCCTTTCAATGTTTTGTTGAATTGGCTTGTTAATACTTTGTTGAGGATTTTTGCCTTGTATGTTCATTAGGGATATTAGGAAAACCTGTAGTTTCCTTTTTTTGTTTGTGTCTTTGGTTTTGGTATCAGGCATTCTGGTTCATAGAATTAATTTGGAAGCTTTCCTTCATCTTTTATTTTTTGGAATAGTTTGAAAGAGTAGGTATTAACTCTTCTTTATTTAAATTTTTGACAAAATTTACCTGTGAAGTCATCTGGTTTGGCACTTTTATTTCTTGGGAATTTTTTGTACTAATTTTGTTACTAGTAATTTGTCTGTATTTTCTATTTCTTCCTGATTCAGTTTTGGAATACTGTATGTTCCCAGGGATTATCCATTTTCTAAGTTGTCCAGTTTGTTGGCATATAATTTTGTGTAGTATTCTCTTAGAGTTCTTTGTATTTTTGTGGTGTTGGTTTGTTTTGTGTTTCATTTTTGATACTATTTGTTTGAATCCTCTCTTTTTTTTCCTAATGAATTTGGCTAAAGTTGTATTAGTTTTATCTTTTCAAAGAACTAGTGCTTTTCAAAGATCCATTGATCTTCTCTATTGATTTTAATCTCCATTTCATTTATTTCTATTCTCACCTTTATTATTTCCTTTCTCCTACTAACTTTGGGATTTGTTCTTTTTCTAGCTCCTTTAGATGTAAGTGTAAATTGTTCATTTGAGGTTTTTCTTGTTTCTTGAGGTAAGGCTGTATCCTTATAAACTTCCCTCTTAGAACTGCTTTTGATGGGGCGCCTGGGTGGCTCAGTTGGTTAAGCCACTGCCTTCAGCTCAGGTCATGGTCCCGGAGACCTGGGATCGAGCCCCACATCGAGCCCCACATTGGGCTCCCTGCTCGGCGGGAAGCCTGCTTCTCCCTCTTTCACCCCCCCTGCTTGTGTTCCCTCTCTGACTGTGTTTCTCTCTGTCAAATAAATAAAATCTTTAAAAAAAAAAAAAAAAAGAACTGCTTTTGCTGCATCCCGGAGATTTTGGATCACTGTGTTTTCATTTTCATTTGTCTCCATCTGTTTTTTCATTTCCTTTTTGATTTCTTTATTTGATCCATTGGTTAATAGCATGTTGTTTAGCCTCCACGTTTGTTTTTTGCAGTCCTGTCTTGTAATTGATTTTTAGCTTTATACTGTTGTGTTTGGAAAAGATGCTTGATATGGTTTTAGTTTTCTTAATATTGAGTGTTATTTTTGGCTTAACATGATCTATTCTGGAGAAGGAAAAGAATGCGTATTGTGTTGTTTTTGGATGGATGTTATGTGTTAAGTAAGTCTGTCTGGTCTAAGGTGTTGTTCAAAGCCATTTGCTTCCTTATTTTCTGTTGGAGTGATATGTTCATTGATGTAAGTGGGTGTTCAAGTCCTCTACTATTAATGTGTCATTATCAATTTCTCCCTTTATGTCTCCTCCTATTTGCTTAATGTATTTAGGTGTTCCTATGGTGGGTGCATAGATGTTTACAATGCTTATATTTTCTTGTTGAATTGATCTCTTTATTATTACATAATGCTTTTGTCTCTTGTTACAATCTTTGTTTTAAAGTCTACTTTGGGGGTGCCTTTGGCTCAGGTCATGATCCGGGAGCTCTGGGTTCAAGCCCCATATCGGGCTTCCTGCTTGGTGGGAGGCCTGCTTCTCCCTCTCTCACTCCTCCTGCTTGTGTTCCCTCTCTAGCTGTGTTTCTGTCAAATAAATAAATAAAATCTAAAAAAAAAAGTTTTAAAAAAATAAAAAATAAAGTCTACTTTGCCTGACATATTGTTACCTTGGCTTTTTAATTTTTATTTTTTTAACTTCCATTTGCATGGTATATGTTTTTCCAGCCTTTTACTTTCAGTATGCATTGTCTTTAGGTCTGAAGTGAGTCTCTTGTAAGGCAGCATATAAAAAAAATTTTTTTAATCCATTCAGTTACTCTGTCTTTGACTAGAGCTTTTAGGACATTTACATTTAAAGTAATTATTGG
>PITA01009308.1:0-78655 GCA_004023965.1 Spilogale gracilis | reverse complement strand
GCACCACAAGTAACTGAAACCATGTGATACTTGACTTTCTCTACTTGGCTTATTTCACTCAGCATAATCTCTTCCAATCCAGTCCATGTTGCTACAAAAGTTGGGTATTCATCCTTTCTGATGGAGGCATAGTATTCCATTGTATATATGGACCACATCTTCTTTATCCATTCATCTGTTGATGGGCACCTTGGCTCTTTCCACAGTTTGGCGATTGTGGCCATTGCAGCAATGAACATTGGGGTACATATGGCCCTTTTTTTCACTACATCTGTATCTTTGGGGTAAAAGCCTTTCTTTTTAACTGTTAGATCTTTAATCCTTCTATAGTCATTTTTTAAAAGTAGTCGTTGGTATTTTTTTTAACCAAATAGATAGCTCATTAAACCTATACCCTTAAATGAATAGTCACAGACAGAGTTGGTGAATAAAGAAGGAAGACAATTTCTTACTTTGCCAGGCAAAGGAGACTGCAACAGGCTAATGCCTCCAAGACCAAGCCTGCCCAGGGTAAAAAGCTGAGTGGTTTTACAGAAAAATACAGAACCTGGGTGGTTCCGATAGGAATCTGAAACATGTCCTGCCAGCTGTCTTCATCATGTCTTCAAGGTGGCCTCATGACTAGCACTGATGTGGCCTTCCGAGTCTCAGTTATTAAGTATATGTTGGGGTCAGTGAGAAGTCAGTATTGATACTGAGTTCTTAAAATAGAGGATTCTATAGAAAAACAAGTGAGGGGAAGGGAGAGACTTCAAGAATGAGGAAGAGGAATATTCAAAATCAAGCCTTGCTCAAGAATTAGTGTGTGCCTCTTAATTTCCATCCGTCTTTCTGTTTCTATAGCAGTATCACTACTTTCCAAATACATTACAGAATCAGTATGAGGAGTTCATGAAAACTTCCTTGGAATATACATTGGAATTATGGGTTAATTTGAGAGTTAACTCTCTGAGTCTTCTCATCAATGACTATGTGTTACCTTCATTCATTCCTTCTCTGACACAGAAATTCTCCGACCTGTACATTTTTCTTCTCTCTAAAGAGTTTTTTATTTTTAAAAGATTTTTTTTTTCAAGTAATCTCTATACCCAATGTGAGGCTTAAACTCACAACCCCAAAATGAAGAGTCACATGCTCCTCTGACTGAACCAGCTGAGTGCCTCTCTCTGAAGTTTTTTTTTTTTTTTTTTTAAGATTTTATTTATTTATTTGACAGAGAGAGAGATCACAAGTAGGCAGAGAGGCAGGCAGAGAGAGAGGAGGAAGCAGGCTCCCTGCCGAGCAGAGAGCCCACTGTGGGACTCGATCCCAGGACCCTGAGATCACGACCTGAGCCGAAGGCAGAGGCTCTAACCCTCTGAGTCACCCAGGCGCCCCTGAAGAACTTTTTAAAACATTTCTTGCAAGGCAGGTCTACTGACAGAAAATTTCTTCCATTTTTGTATGAGAAAATTTTATTTCTCCTCTTACTTTTGAGGGATAATTTCAGATTCTAAACTGGTATTTTTTTTTCTCTCAGCACTTTGAATATTTCACTCCAACATGACCTATCAGGTAAAATGAACGGAGATAAATGATCATTACTGGGAGACTGTATGTGTGTATGTCTTGAAGCCAGGTTATGTTCAGTGTTTGTTTCAGAGGCTGAAATTCCCTCCAGCACCCTTGTTTTTGTCTCTCCTGTGGTTGGGCTCCCCTAAGAACTACTTCTGACATAAAACCTGGGTCTTGCCACTGTCTCATTTGTGCTCTGTGCTGTGATACAGGAGCTCTGTTGATGTGGTTGTGGGAGGGGGCGTCCAACAGTCCGATGGTTGGGGTCCTTTCTATGAGCCTGTGCCTTCGGTCTGTGACCTTCACGAGCACTTCTCAGTTGTTCCCCTCCACAGGGGAGACAGGGCGCCTCAGAGGCTGCTGCAGTTGGGTCTGCCCTTCCCAGCTCAGTTAGGTTCTGGTAAAATCGTGCCCCCTGTGTCCAGGCCTTTGTTGAGGAGAAAAGAATGCTCTGAGCATGTTTCACAATGGTTATTTTTCCTTTCTTCCTAAAGCATGGGGATGGGGGTGTTTCTTTGATTTTCACCCTGAGAATCTAGTGGGGATTCTGGGAAGTTCAACTCTGGGGCGTGTGGGGCTCCACCGAGGCTGGGCTCTAGGAGTTTTTAATCCCCCAAGCTCGGGCTCCAGTGATTAGTTATTTTTCCTGTTTTTGTATCAGTTGCTGGCTTCAGGGGTGTTTCATACTCCTGTTAAGCTGTGATTCTCGGTATTTGCCTGGCTCTTCAGTGTTCGGGGCAGGAGTTTGTTCTGTGACCTCAATTCTCTGATGTATCTGTGAAGAGTTGTTGGTTTTGTTGGTTCGCCATTTTTCTTGTTGTAAGGATGGCTGTGACCAATGTCCAAGCTTTTTCCATAAGTCTATCAATAGCGATCATATCTACAAATATTTTCTACATTTTTTTCTGTAGAAATCATATCATAGATACTTTAGAATTTTATTGCTGTTTTAGATTGTGTCTTGATTATTTTATTGGTTATATTGTAAGCATATAGGAATACTGTTGATTTTTGTTTCTGACTGACAGTTTGGCTTTTTGACCATGATTAATGGTTTTTCAAACTTGATTTGGACGCTTAGATCATTTCTGTCAGTCCCATTTCTCTAAAACCTTTAAGGTAGGTGTTGATCATGTTAATAAGTGTTAATAGTAGGATATATTCCTTTCCTTTGCGTGGTTTTTGACATATCTCTGAGTTTAGAGCTGTCAAGGTGAGTGGTGCATGATGTCTATGTTTTCAGTGATGTGAGTTTACTTAGTGGAAGAGGATAAACAAAACATCTCTGGTTCTTACAGGTCCTTGCACAAATATCAGGATATAATATTATATATAAACTTATTGTATAAAGTCGAGCTAAACTAGGTTTATGCCATTGGGCTACCACCCATGTGTGGAGATCTTTTTGTGTATGGAGCTTCCTTTCTTTGGTTTACCAGCAAGATGGTATTGTTGGGCTGTGACCAGTTTCTCCTGCCCTTTTTTCAGTGTAGAGAGAACAAATACATATTTCAGGGTTAGGAATAAATTCAGTTGTAAACAACAGGAATTTTGCTTATTGTTGTCAAAATAGTTCATTAACTAAAGGAGTAGTTTTCCAAATTAGATTGTGGAAATGATTTTTGTTTTTTTCATTGTTTCATTGTTCATTTTCATCCAGGGGAATAATTTTGTTATTTTGGAGTAGGTTTCAAACCATATTTGATTGTGTTGTCTGAAATAACGAGGAAATCCTAGAGGTGGTTTGTGGAGTGGGTTTACATCTTTTGAAGCAGTTTCTAAAAACCCAAGATTAATTTGTCATGGCTCTTTGATGTATTAATAAAGCATGAGAATTGGGTGTCTCCTTTTCCCCCAATATTTTGATTGTGTTGTTTAAACTTGAGAAATGATCACCAGCTTATATATATTAATTTGATGATTTCATGTCAACCCATGCCAGCCAGATTTTGTGTTATATAGTAAAGTTCCTTTTGTAAACTCTGAAGGTTTGATAAATTACTGTTTTAATGATCATAATGTCATTTTGACCTGAAAATTTTTTCAGAATTAAATGAGATTGGTGGTTTATTAAGTGTCATGCAGAGTTTAAATCCAGGATAAATTTAGCTGTTGATTTCCCCCCTCTTTTGGTTAGTGATTCTGTCAGTGCAAAAAGCATGGATAGTAGTTAATACCAGTTTTATGATTTAAAAGATTGGAACCAAGTCTTTTATGTCTTTATTTAAGGTTGTCGAATATATCCTGCCACCCTTGGTCTCCTTGGTTCAAAGCCAGAATGGTAAGTTGAACACATCAGTGAGAACGCCAGTAGGTACATGTTCAGTTTTCATTCTCTCTTCTGTACTCCCATTCTTAGCATTTTTTGTTTTGTTTTGTTTTTTGTTTTTTGTTTTCAAGTGGAGTGGAGACTCTTCAGCCTGCGGTTGCTCTCAGAAACCACATCTCTACTCGTGAACCAGGAGGTTGGGGATGGCAAGAAGGAGGCGAATGTCGACTTTGACAGCAATCTGCTGGCTCTCATTAGAGACGTCTTACTTCCCCAGTAAGTTCCATATGCTGCATTCACACAGAAAAATGTAGGATGTCCAGGATGCTTCTGTCAAACTAGGTCCAATGATGGGGTTGGGGTCTTGGTGTCCTATGCTACTACACCGCATAGAACCCAGGGGAATCTGTCCGGAGCCTTCCCTGTTTTCCCTAAGGCACATGACTCCGAGGTTATACAGATTTATGGGTGTTTGTGGTCAGAGGGGTGAGATTTATTATTCAGGGTCAACATCACAAGATTATTAGAGCATGGAATCAAATGTTTCCTTGCCCTGCTCCAAAATAATAGAGATGGAAAGAAATGTTCCTTCACCCCATACTCTTGGAGTAGAAATTAAGCTTATTTACAAACAGGGTGCTTTGGTGGAGGGGCTGGAGTGGATGTGGTGCTAGAACAATAATGACCAGTAATTCACAGGATGGGGTCATCTTTTTCCTTTGACTCCAGGGCTCACATGGGAAACACACAGGAGGGTGATGACTAAGAGGACCCAATGTAAACATGTGAAACTCTAAAATGACATCTTATAATTGAAGGACACTGAGGTTCTTTTCCCCCACTGTGAATCTCATCAAACAGAAGGACAGGGCGCCTTGTTTCATTGTGCTTTGCTTTATTGCGCTTCAGAGATGTTGCGTCTCCGACAATTGAAGGTCAACCCTCTGTCAAGCAAGTCTATTGGGACTGTTTCTTCCAATAATATTTTCTCACTTCATGTCTCTGGGTTACGTTTTGGTAATCCTCACCATGTTTCAATCTCTATTATTATTTTATTAGTTTTGTTGATCTGTGATCAGTGATTATGACTTCTTGAAAGCTCAGGTGATGTTAGCCTCTCTTAGCAATAAGGTGGTTTTTTTAAATCCAGGTACACGTATTTTAGACATAATGCGGTTGCACACTTACTAGACTGTGTAGTATAGTGTAAATGAACTTTTATATTAGCTGGAAAGCCACAAAGTTCATTTGGCCTGTTTCTTTGACTCATTTGCTTTGCTGTGGTGGTCTTGGAAGGGAACCCACAATATCTCCAGGGATGCCTGGAACTAGAGCTGAGGAACGTATGCCAGGTATCACTGTTCAAGGAAAGATTACAAAACTCAGCAGATGCTGGGTTGCATGTTCTGCGCTGGGGTGCCTGTCTGCTCACGGCCTCCGTCGGGGTCCCGGCTGTCTGGGGCCCACCGGTTTTCAGGAGCCGCAGTTTCACCAGGGCTCCCTTCACTTTGTTCCACTTTTCCAGATTACCGGTGCTCATGGAAGAAAAAAATTCATTTCCACATGATATAGACGCCGGATATGATCGTATTCCAAAGCATCCAGCCCCTCATTGTTGGCTTAGGAAGGCTTGTCTTACAAAGCACGTGGCCAGTGTGTATGAGCCCTCTTCCTGGCTGAGGGGGCCTGTGCTGACTGCTTGGAGCTCGGTATATAATGGCTTGGCTTATGGAGCCAGACTCTGTTTCTGTTGTTTCTGCATCACCGCACTCGGTCAGGGAGACTCCTGGTAATGATCATATACTGTTAGAACACTTCGGATACCCAGAGTAAGAAAGTGGTTATCTATGGGAAGAAAAACGGTTAAACTTTCTTATGTGAGTAACTTATCAGTAAATGTATTTTGGTTCCATTTGTTATCTCTGAGTATGTGTGTTTGTCCTCATGTGGGTAAATATCAGATTATATGGCAAGCTTTAGATTTTTTTTAGTGCCCGAGTAGTATTCCTTTGTATGAGTGTACCACTTCTTTATCCATTCATCTGTTGATGGGCATCTGGGCTCTTTCCATAGCCTGGCTGTCGTGGCCATTGCTGCAATGAACATTGGGGTGCAGGTGCCCCTGTGGATCACTGCATGTGTATTTCAGGGTGCTACTGCTGGTTGTAGGGAAGCTCTATTTTCAGCCTTTTCAGGAAGCTCCATACTGTTTTCCAGAGTGGCCGCACCCGCTTGCATTCCCACTAACCGCGTAGGAAGGTTCCCTTTTCTTTGCATTCACACCAACATCTCTCATTTCCAGAGTGGGTAATTTTAGCCATTCTGACTTGTGAGGAATTCACAGGTTGCTAATAGCTGGTTAACACCCGTTGAAATTTGAAATAAAATTTCCTCCTATCTGAAGTTTGCCCACTTTAGGAAGAGCTTGTAAAATACAAAGCGTTAAAGCTATGATCCCGCACTTTTGTTTTACGCATCTGAACTGGAATAAACAGTATGCACTTCCCATAACGTGTATCTTTGCTTTTTCCAGAGATGAGGAATTACACAGCAAAGTATGAATGAAACCACATGACAATTCAACAACAGAAGTAATGTAGATGAGTCCAGGTTTTCATTAAGCAATTTGAAATCCACTTTGGATAATATTACAGAATTGACTGGAATATGATGCAGGATGTTTCCAAAGCTTGTGGACTGACTCTGACGTGATGCGTAGATCTTGGCTCTACATTTTGTTCTCTTGGCCTCGTTTTCTAATCTCCAGAATGGGGACAGTAGTATCTAACTCAGAAGATAGTTGCAGGGATTACATAAGGCGCCTGTTGTAAGACACTCAGTGCAGTGTGTGGGGCATGGCGCACTGTTAACAGTGGTCGCCCTGGCACATTATTATACCCTCCCCTATTAACCTTTGAAAAGAAGATTGTGATAGGACAATAATAGTAGTAATAGTACCTACTTTAAATATGTGAAGGGGCTGTTAAAATAGGTATTGCTGAATGTGCCTGCCAGGCATATGTAGGAAGGACTCAGTATATGTTAAATAAAAACTTAAAAATGAAATCTAGTGCATTCATTTAACCTTAACTCTGGAAAACTAGAAATCTTGGCAAGGAGTTGATTTTTGATGAAATCCTGATCATAGAAAATTTGTGTTCTGCACTGAGTAGGTAAATATATGGCTTAAGAATTATGAGAAATCTTGCCATTTGTGGCAACAGGAATGGACCTACAGGATATTATGCTGAGTGAAACAAAGCAAAGAAAGACAAATACCATATGGTTTCACTTATAAGTGAAATTTAAGAAAACAAAGCAAAAAACCCAGCCTTGTAGATATAGGAAATAAACTGTTGGTTCCCTAAAGGGGCGGGGGTGTGTGGAGCTGGTGAGATAGGTGAAGGGCGTTAAGAGGTATAAACTTGCAGTCATAAAATAAATAAGTGATAGGGATGTCATGCGCGGCTTACAGAACATCAGCAGTAATATTGTAATGACTTTATAGTGACAGATAGTGATGACTAGACTTATCACAGGCATCATTTTATAATGTATAAAAATATCGAATCCCATGGTGTGTACCTGAAACTAACAAAATCTTGTATGTCAGTTGTACTTTCATAAAAGAATTGTGAAGTTTCTGCAGTTTATGAGTGACATGGGATTATCTTTGGCTTGTCAAATTACACATTAATATCTATAAATTTTAATTTTGTTAAAGCTTTTTTTTTTAAGATTTTATTTATGTATTTGACAGAACATAAGCAGGGGGAGCAGCAGAGGGAGAGAGAGGCAGGCTCTCTGCTGAGCAGGGAGCACGATGTGGGGTTCAGCATCAGGGCCCTGGGATCATGACCTGAGCTGAAGGCAGACATCTAAACGACTGAGCCACCCACGTGCCCCATAATTTTGTTAAAGTTTTAATCTTTTGTTGACCTTAATACTTTGGCTGAAGCCAAGAGGATAGGCTTTTCATGCACATATACAGTAGGTTTCCTAGTTTTTACACAGAAGTGGTATATTAAGACTATTTTATTTGCAAATAGTAATGCTCACACTAATTTGGAAAATACTCATGTGCTCACATTATGAGCTCATGCCGGCATCAGCTATAGCTGGATTCAGGGTGGGAGGGAGACTGGCATTCTGTGTGTGTGTGTCTTTCTCACTGTCTCTCTGCTCTGCCTACAGCCATGTGGCTTTGTTCTCAGAGAGGCTCTTTCTACTTGGTGGTTAAATGGCTCCTGGATGTCTCTTCTAAAAGCCTTAACAAACTGTTCAGGGGGGACAGTAATTTAATCTTGTTAAATACCATGTAATACCTGTGTTCCAGGTGCTTATCAGAACTGCTAGTGATACAAATGAAAACTCAGTTGTAAGAATAAATATCTTTTTAAATATTAGTTATGGTTCCTAGAAAAATAGAACAGTTAGGATGTATGTATATAGAGAAAGAGGTTTGCAATAAGGAAATTTGCTCCCATGACGATAGAGGCTGCGAAGTCCAAAGATCAGCAGTCAGCACGCTGGCGACCTGGAGAGCCCATGGTGTGGTTCTCACTTGCGTCGGTAGGCCTGAGAACAGGACAGCTGGGAGGGTACATACCGGTCTGAAAGCTGACAGGCTGGCCACTCAAGAAGAGCCGGTGCTTCCAGTCCAGAGGCAGCTGAAGAAGATGTCCCAGCCCAAGGCAGTAGAAGAGAGGCATTGCCTTTCAGTTGGCCTTTTTGTTTTAGCCAGGTCTTGAGCTGATTGGATGAGGCCCACCTACACTAGGGAGGGCAATCTGCTTTTCTTAGTCTACTGACTCGAATGTTTATCTCATCCAGGCAGACCCAGAATGATGTTTGACCAAATAACTGTGCTCGTGTGGCCCAGTCAAGTTAACACATCTGATTGATCATCACCTCATCTATCATAAATATCCTGGATGCATTGCTTTCTATGTAAATTAATGAATTAATATACAAGAAGTGTTATTTCTTCGCAGTGTACATGCTTTGCTTTCTGAAGAGATGAAGTTTTGTAAGTATTGGCTTAGTGCTTTTTCTGTGTGGAGAATTATAATACCATTGGTAGAGAGGTGGTTTCAGTTAGATTTTGAAATCTAGGACGGGTTGCATAGAAAAGCAGTGGGTCTTGTAGACAAGATTGGGGTGCACGAAGGTGTGGAAGGCACAGAGCAGTGAGCAGGAACAGGCCAGCTTATTTCCAGGGGACACCTGCATGGGGTAGTTTCATGAAGTGAGCTGGAGAGAGAACATTTTTTCTCCTAATCAACCTGTTTATTCACCAGTACTAATTGAGTATGTTTTACCGTATAGGCATATTTCTAGTTTCTGGGAATATAATAATGACCAAGATAGGCACAACCTTTATGGAACATGTACTATCTGGTAGAGCCAACTAGTTCAGACATTAATATTTTTTAACTGAAGATGTCTTTAAGTGCTGCAAATAGAAATGTTTAATTAAGTATAAATTAAATATTGAAGCCAGCTTCCTTCAACAGTGTGCCTGTGTAATATTCATAAACCTGCCACAGAACACATGTTTTTTTCTGAAAACATCCTGTGTGTTTATTATCCCTTGGCTTTTGAATTTCACAATTTACCCACTCAACTTTCTGAAGCTCAGTGTTTCTCAACATTTTATGACCTTAAGACACTATTTCCTATAGCTTATCTATTGCCATCTCCCAGAACTCTTTTGATCACAGTTTTGAAATACTACTCAAGGGCTTTTCCATTAAGATCAGGAACAAGAAAAAGATGTTCATCATCAAAACGTCTTTGTAATGTTGCATCATGAATATTAACTAATGTAATTATACAAGAATATTAAACTCTAAATATTCCATTACATCCATATTGATGCATAACAAATTATCACACGCTTAGTGGCTTGAACCAACATTTTCCTAGCTCTGTAGGTGGGAAGTCTGACACAGTGTGACTGGGTTCTCTGTCCTGGATCTCACGCCCCTGGAGTCTGGTGTCTCCTGGGCTGAATCCTTGCCTGGACACTATGGGAGAAACCTGCTTCTTGGCTCAGTCAGGTTGTTGGCAGAATTCATTTTCTTGTAGTTTGCATTAGTTTCTTAAGGCGGAGTTACCACACACCGACTGGCTTAAAACAAGAGGAGATTTATTCTTTGACAGTTCAGGAGGTCAGAAGTTCAAAGTCAACGTCTCGGCAGTGTTGGTGCCTTTTAGATGCTCTGAGGGAGAAACCATGCCTCTCTCCCAGCTTCTGATGGCTGCCAGCAGTCTTGGGTTTATATCAGCGCCCACTCCCATCTCTGCCTCAGTCTTCACATGGCCTTCTCCCCTGTGTCTGCCTCGAGTTAGCTTCTCCTTTTCTCATATGAAGACATTGTCATTACGTTTAAGGCCTACCCTAAATTATCTTGAGATCCTTAACCACATCTGTATGGCCTCTTCCAAATAAAGTCACGTTCGCAGGTCCTGGGGGTGAGGACTTCTACATATCGTCTGAGGCTATTATTCACCCAGTACACTGTCCTAGGAGCAGAGCCCCTCCTTCTGTGCTGCCTTGTGCTTCATGAGGCCACCCACATTTCTTCTCACGGGTCCCTCCACCTTAACGACAGCGACAGTTGTCCAGCCTTCTTCATGCTTGCACAGGAAAGACACAATTGCTCTTGAGAAGACGCATGTTAAAGTCGGTGATGTTGGCTCTTGGAAGTCTGGGTCTTGTGATTAGAATATACTTGTGATGAAATTTTGGCTTGGCCACACTTGTGCATGTGCTGTCACTTCCTACTCCTCCCCTTCCCTCCTTCAGTCTCGCCTCCAAGATGGTTGGAATGCTACTAACATAACCGATACAAGAGAAGAAGTGGTTTTTTTTTTTTTTTTTTTTTTTTTTTTTTTTTCTGGGAAGAAAGATAACCATATATACTCGGGAAATTGCTATGATTTCCTTCAGCAGAGAGACATGATTTGATTTGAAAGGTTCATGCAGAAGAGGCAATATTTAATGAAACTTAAGTCCAGAGTGACTGCATCAGCTAAAATTGGCACCTCTCAGAAGTTTAATATCAAAGTCATTACCAATGAACTTGTAGTACTGAAAGTAGTCTTCTGTTTTTTTCTGAGACTTGTTCCATAAAGTGAAGGTATTTATTTCAGTATATAGCCATAAATGAGACTACATCCTTCACTAAGGGAAAGACACAATTGCTCTTCTTGGGAAAGAGGAAGTTTTAATATTCATACAAAGGTAGATCATGTCATTTGTACTACATTGTGTGATTGTGCATATGAATTTAAAGCCCTCTCTCCCTCCCCTTCAATAAATATATATATTGAGTGACTTCCATGTGCCATGCACTGGGGATGCTATGGTGGATAAGACTGGATTCCTGCCCCTCAGTGCGATTACGTTGTAGTGGGTGAGGCAAAGCAGTAACGAGATAAATTAGATAATTGCAGTTAATTGTGAGCACTGTAAAGAAAAAGAAAACAGTAAGCAGTGTCAGGGGATAGAGAATGATCATAAGGAAAATGAGGAAGGTGTTATTTTATGTAGAATAGTTAGGAAAGGCTTTATGCCAGGTAGCAAGCCATGGGGAAAATCTCTATGGAATTTGTCTTTGCTAGGCTGGAGGTACTTGGCCAACATGTATTTTAGCTTTCATATTTTCTTTTAGCTTTCTGTGTTTTGAAAAGAGATCATGCTGATATAAATATGCTTACAGTGTTTTTATGACAATATGACATTCAACATTTCTCTCCTGGGGAAAATGAGTATTGCCCTTTTTCTTTATAATTCTCTTGTGACCTGTGTGATCAAGGCCATAATGACTTTATAAATTATTAAGACTTTGTTTTTTAGAATCTCAAAAAGGGCTATATTTTTTACAGATGAGAATTGCATTTTCTGGAATTACAAGTGGATTCCATTGGTGGCAGTACACTGGAGAGCTCTTTATCTGGCTCTGCAATAATATCCAGTAAAAGTCATGAGTTTGACTACCTGGCTTATATGTTGGTGACTTAATGAGCTTCCAGATGGTTCTTTATTGCTTCTTTGTCTCCCTTAACCACAAAGATCCTGTGTTAAAATAGATGTGAACTTGGCCGTCTCTGATGGCAATCAGAATAGAATATTTCAGTTTTAGTTTTCCCTTAGATAATTTTATTTTGCAGATAAAACTTAAATCACAACTATATTTGTAGCATGAAGAAGCATCATAATGTGCTACTTTGTTCTTTTTACCTAATGCTTTAATATTTCGAGTGTCTACCTAAAGCATTTAGGTATAGTGATCTCTCCTGGGATACAATTTCTAGGAGTCTAAAGGAGGATAATGTCAGAGCTAAAGTAAGGAAAAATATTCTTGTATCCTTCTGAATCAGGAAATTCTAATGCTCCAGGTCTTTGACTAAGATTTGATTAACTTTGAGTGTTACTTTATTGAGGCTTTTTTTTTAAGCCTTTCAGGTCTTCGTAATAAAAACTTGCTCTTGGTTTTGTTGAAGAGATCCAGAGATGAGGGTTTACTATCTGAAATTATATTTAACACTTATTTTGAAGTCATACCTGTGTTTCTTTCACTCAAAAATATCATAATATATATAAATATATATGTTTATTATATATGTCATTTGTCTATTTCTCTATCCACTTATGTATCCTTTTAACTTCTGATATACTTAAATATCTATGCATCCATGCAAGACAATGGAATGTCGTGTAGAACTCAGGTCATATAAAAATCACAAGACTGAAAATTCTCAAGATATCAGCTCTATTTGGTTCATACCTTTGTCAGTTCATAAAATTCTGGGGTTGACTCAAGATATCACCTAGTTCAAATTTTGGACAAAACTGTACAGAAACTGCCAAGAGTAGATTCGGTACTCCTTTCCACAGCCATCTGGTGGGGAGGTCCTCAGCCTTCTCCAAAGGCAGGTTTCACCTTCATGCCTTTGCTGTTTGGTAGCCTTCTCTTGAGCTAACCCCACACATCTCTTTCCTCTACACTCTAAGCCCACCCCCTTTTTTTAAAAGATTTTATTTATTTATTTGACAGAGGGAGAGATCACTAGTAGGCAGAGAGGCAGGCAGAGAGAGGAGGTAGCAGGCTCCCCGCCGAGCAGAGAGCCCGATGCGGGCCTCGATCCCAGGACCCTGAACTCATGACCTGAGCCGAAGGCAGGGGCTTTAACCCATTGAGCCACCCAGGTGCCCCACACTCTTAAGCTTTGAATCCATCTTGCGCTGTCTTAGTTATTCCTTTAAACACACTGCCTTCTTTACATCCTTCCCTTGCTCAAAAGACTTTGCCTTGTAGAAAGTAACATTTATAGGACTTATCCAGCCATTCAGGCTCTCCACATTTTGCCTCTTGCCTACCATTTTATGTTAATATCCACCTGCTCTCCAATATGGTTTCTCTGTTTGTGGTGAGATTTACTTAATATTTTCTGAAATTTTCTCCTTAGAACCTATTTTTCCTGCCAATTCCCAGACATCATACTGTGAATATCTCCTAATATAAGTGGATTACTGCCTTGTAATCTACTTACCTACATTTATAAATGTGCTAAAAACGATTTAAATAATTTCCAGTTAGTGAGTATCTAGGATTTTCCCAGTATTCGTAATTATATATACTGCTGCAAAGAGCCACTTTTTGGGTTAGTTCTTTGGGTACATACTATTTCTTTTCGTTGAATCTCTAGGGTCGGAATCACTATAATAAAATCATACACCTTTTAAAGGGCATTTGATAGGTCTTGGCAATTTTTTTTTCAGAGATGATGAGGAGTTCGTATTACCAGCTTCCCTTTATGAACCTATTTTTTTTGCACTGTGTTAAAAATATTTTAATTCTATTTTTCTCACCTTCCACATTTTCATTTTTTTTAAAAATTTTCTTAGGATGCAGATAATACATGAATACAGTCTAGTTATGGAATATGCAAGCAATGAATCATGGAACACTATGTCAAAAACTAATGATATACTGTATGGTGACTAACATAACATAATTTAAAAAGAGAAATTCAAACAGAAGTCATAATGTACAAACTGAAAATCCTTCCAGAGTTTCACCCACAGACCTGTTCAAGATATCTTTACATATGCAAGTATAAAGATTAAGAGTGCTTGTTGTGATGAGCACAGGTGTTGATGAACTTATTTGCTGTACTCTTGTCTCTTGAATTCCTTTATATGTTAGTGATGTTGGCCATTTCTCACCATGCTTCTTGGCCATTTATAGTCTTCTTAGATGGATTTTGTCCACTTTTTTTTTGGTTGGATATTTATTGGTTTGCAGTGTTTTTATATACTAAGACTACTGTGTTCTACCAACATTCTGCAAATTTTTTCTTCATTTGATTCATTTATGGCGCTTTTTTTTTTAAAGATTTTATTTATTATTTGAGAGAGAGAGGGAGAGATCACAAGTAGCCAGAGAGGCAGACAGAGAGAGAGGAGGAAGCAGGCTCCCTGATGAGCAGAGAGCCCGATGCGGGCCTCGATCCCAAGACCCTGAGATCCTGACCCGAGCCGAAGGCAAAGGCTTTAACCCACTGAGCCACCCAGGTGCCCAATTTATGGAGTTTTTGTCGCTGAGAAATACGACTTAAAAACTTTAAAGCTCTAAATATTTTTTGATTCATTTCTTATTCTCATGCTCCAGAACGCTTCATTCAAGATTATGTGAATATTTACTCATTTTAGTATTTTGATAGAAGTTAAAATTTTTTACCTAAATTCTTTTAAATTTATTGGTGACACATTTTCCTAACATGCGTCCTGACCGTTCTAACCCCTTTCTAAGATTGCTCTTTCTTGTTGAATGCATGTCGCCTTTTTCCCTTAATTTACATATATGTTCATGATCCCACAACACTTAATAGTTATTATGATTTTGTAAATACAGCTTTCCATTTAACAGGATATTCTTCATTGTATTTCCTTTAAAGTTCCTTGGATATTCTGGAATCCTTCTTCCTTTAAAATTCTCAGAGCCCACTTCACTGAGATGTAGGAATGTAGATGTGTGGCTTACGCCAAGCAGAGCGGACCTCGTCAAGATACGGGCTTCCCTTTCCCCCCAGCAGAATAAATACTTCTCTCCACTTGGCCAGATGGTCGCTCACTTCCCCAGAGTAGTTTATCCCAATAATGTAGAGCTATTTTGATAGCCTGTTTCTGCTTCCTGCCAGCTTACCTACTTGGGCACCGGTTTCACCAGGCACTTAGCGAGATAGGAAAGAGACCGTCCTTTGGATCCCTGAATATGTGATTTTTTGGAAGTGTGTTCTGTCCTTTGGGATTGATGTGGCTTTAAGAGCAATGGCTTTTCCTGCTGGGTTCCAGCTGTTTGGTACCTGGAAAAGAGACCTTGTTTGGGAGCATTCTAGAAGTAAAAGAGTAGGGGATTGTGTTGCTAGTGATCTCAGTCTGTGTGGAGGCTCAGGGCACTTGGAGCGCTCCTCCCTAGCCTCTGTGTATCAGAATGGGCCAGCTCTTCCCTGGCCAGTCTCCCTCCAAGTCTCTTCCCGAGTCCGGACTCAGCCCTGTCTGTTTCCTGCCGAGTCACATTCAGAGGAGTGCGAGATCCAATTACCATCAGCTCAGCTGCTTTATCTCTGTTTAGAAGACAAGCTTAATAAATCACAGCATTCTTTTGGCTAGTTCTTGCTGACCATTACAAATCTATCTTTGATGAAATGAAAGTATATTCAATATATTCAGTATTTGTATTCAAAACATATCTATTATGAATCTCACCCTTCTTTTTCCAAGGGGAGAGAAACATAACACTATTCTTTGGGAAAATTCTCATGCACAGGTCAGTATAGGCTTCATCTTTCCCTCCTGTTTCAAGGTTAGATAACCTCAAACAACCTAAGACATTTGAATTTCAGGCAGTGACGCTTTTCCCATTTGTTCTTTCTAAAGGTAGAGTCTACGTATTCCTATTAACTCTACTTTAAAATAGTTTGTGTTTTTATCAGTCTTCTTGGGATTGTTTATTACATTTATAACCAGTTGTCCACATTTTCTCTTGTACTTTCCACAAGAAAAGTACAGAAGATTACATGGGAAGCTTTTGAAATTCATAGGCTTGTGGTCCTTTCCTCAGTGATTCAGTTAAGTCTGCGAATGGGGACAAGGCGGGGCTCGTCGTCCAGGGTGTTCGTGTGACTCATCGGAAGCCTCCCATCCCCACTGAAGTTGAAATTCTCTGGCTAACAATTTCCAAATCCTGGTAGGCAGCGGAAGAGTACATCCTTCTCTTATCTGACTTAATGCCTCACTTTAAACTCAGCACCTCAGTTTCCCTTTTCAGGATGCGTTCTCTGAAGAGCTAACTTAGCAAGTGTGGGGTGTTCAATCCCTACATATTACAAAGAGACTGGCCCTTGACTTTCTTCTGGGAGATAGTTTCTGAGCCTCGGACTGACCTGCTTGATAAGAATCTCTGTATACAGGCGGCCTTGAGCTGTGCCAGATACGTCATGCTAGCAATAGGGATTTTGGTGGCGGCCTTGCAAGGGGCTTGACCTCTGGAGGGGCTGGAGGCCATACCCGTGTGACCGACCCCCATGCAGCTGTGGACACCTGTGCTCCGGGATCTTCCCTGCCTGGCAGTACATCCCGTGTGTTGCCCGCAGCATTGCTTGGAGGATAAGCTCTGTCCACTCACCTCCATGGGGAAAGGACAGCTGACAGCTTGCTCTTGGCCCCACCTGGACTCTGCCCTATGCGCCTTTCATCTACACCAGCTTCACTGTAACACACCGTAATTGTTAGCTTAACAGCTTTTCTGTAATTCTTTCTAGAAAACCGTTAAACCTGAAGGTCATCTTGGGTGCCCCCAACTTAGGATGTAAGAGCTTTTTATTTTACAAGACTCTTCTAGAAAGGAATAATAATTTTTCTCTAATATGCTGAGTTGTTCCTTTTTTAAAAAGAGTTCAAACTAAATGTTCAATCTTATGAATACATTTTTATCATCTCTAAAGGTGTTTCCTTGTGTTTTGTTTTATTCAGATGGTAAAACATATTGTTTTCCTAAATTTGATTTTTTTCTTTCCTGAAATTACAATGCTTAGGTTATTTGTACCCCCCTTTTTAAAACATACTGTTCGCTTTGATTTATTAACGTTTATGATTTTATTATGAATGATTGGCATTTTGGCTTTTAACTTTGTCATACCTGGGCAAAACTTGTAATTGCCATACTTTAGAAATATTTTATATGAAATATTTCTAAAATCTGGTGCTTCCTGCCTCCTTAAACAGGGCACTCTACCCAGTTGAACATTTTCTTGACTCACTAGCCCCATTTTAAGCATTATGGTGCATAATGGGCCCTTTGGTCCCATTGAGGTCTGAGCAGCCGCTGCTTCTACATTAAATGTTCCCCAGACTTCTCTCTGTTTGGAGTTTGTGAGTTTGCTTTTTTTTTTTTTTTTCCCTATGCCTTCAAGTCCCACTTCTTTCTGTGATAGTCCCTCTCTTCCCTTTACTTGGCTCCTTTTTAATGGCTGTGAGATTAGAGGTTACATAATTAAGCTTGTTATATAATGATTTCCAAAATGAGAGTGAATAGGCTTTGAGTAAGAGCCTGGGGCCCTATTCTCCAGATGAAAAGCATCTGCTTCATGTCATGGATTTTTAAATATACATTTTGGGTTTGGGGAGATAGTTTACTCTCTTTTTGGTTGTTGGGTGTTCCAGAGAATAGAGTCATAAAGTTAATTTGTTTGTTCGTTCATCTGTTCATATGTCCGTCCGTTTCTCCACTTGTCTGCCCCTCCCTTCATCTGACAGTCATTTCTTGAGCACCTCCGTGGTGCTGCAGACCAGGCCTCTTGACCTTGAGTAGGTAAGATGCCGTCTGCAAGCCAGCGTCTGCCTCACAAATAACATGGGGGCTTGGTCTGAACTGTCTTGTGGAACCTTTTCACTAATAAAGACCTTTTATTCATTTACTTTTTAGTTTTATTTTCTCTGGCAATAATTTTCATTTCAAATTTTAAAGATTCTATTTATTTATTTGACAGAGAGAAACACAGCTAGAGAGGGAACACAAGCAGGGGAGTGAGAGGGGGAAGCAGGCTTCCCGCCGAGCAGGGAGCCCGATGCGGGGCTCGATTCCAGGACTCTGGGAACATGACCTGAAGCTGAAGCCAGATGCTTAATGACTGAGTCACCCAGGTGCCCCTTCATTTCATATTCTAAAGTTTTCATGTTAACATAGCAGGTCTGCGACTGCTCCCCTTCGAAAGGCCCCCTTGCTGGGCGATAGGCTGGCTCTCGGCAGGTTGGCATCTTGGAACTTGGTGTCTAGAGTGTTCCCAGTCCCCATTTAACTGCTGGGGGTAGTTCAGGCTGCCTGGCCTCTTGTGCAGACAGCAGGGTTTATGCAGAATGCCTTCTTTCTTCCTGGGAGTGGTTTTGATTTTTGTTTGAAGTTGCTGATGTGTCCAGCCCCCAACAAAAACCTTGGTCACTTGAGTCTCTTGTGTGAGAAACATCACATGTGTGTCTTGCATTTTTATTGCTGGGGACAAGATTGTTCTCTGTGTGACCTCTCATGGGAGGGAGAGAGCATAAAGAAGCCTTCAGTCTCCACCTGTGCCCTGCTCTCCTAGGATTTCATCTGTGTGTCCCAACCATGTAGCTCTACTGACTCTCCATCGTGAGCACATCTCTTAACTTGAGGGTGTCCTTGGGGACCCTGCCATTAATGCTTCCTTTTTATTCATCTTTTACTATGTACACAGCCCAGTACTACTCCTTTTACTGGGTTGTCTCATTGAGTCTTCCTCAAAACAGACGTCTGTGAGGCAGGTCAATGTCCTTACCACTCCCTCCACCCCACCCCCCCGGCACCCCCACCCCCTGGCGGCCAAGTGAAGCTCTTTGAAGTTCCATGAGGTTAAGTATCCCATCCAGGTCCTAGTGCTCATATGTTTATTTCAGTATCTTTTTTCTTGTTTTTTTTTTTTAATATTTTATTTATTTATTTGACAGAGAGAAACACAGCCAGAGAGGGAACACAAGCAGGGGGAGTGAGAGAGGGAGAAGCAGGCTTCCCGCCGAGCAGGGAGCCTGATGTGGGGCTCGATCCTGGGTCTCCGGGATCATGACCTGAGCCGAAGGCAGTCGCCTAACCAACTGAGCCACCCAGGCGCCCCGATTTCAGTATCTTTATGTTTGCACCGATGGTGTGTGGCTTCTGTTGTTCAGAGGAGACGTTCGTGAAGAAAACTGCTGAATCCTTTTCTAATCGCTTTATCATTGCAGGTGTGAACACATCCTCACAGAGCCTGACCCGGTCCCAGCATATGCTCTGAAACTGCTGGTTGCGATGACGGAACACAACTCGACTTTCACCAGGTACTAAGACTCTATATTTCTTTTTCTTGTTTTCAGCTATAAAATGAATTCTGTACATTCTAAAAATGTTAAAGATGATGGGATTCTGAAAGACTAATGTTTGAGTCACTGAAGTGGTCATTTTTCATGTTTGATGGTTTGTGGTATCCCCCATTTATGTGGTTTTGGGTCTCATTCTCATATTTTTATCTCTACTGGAGTTTGCATACTCTGGAATTCATGATGCTTTAAAATTACAAATTCTTGGGGCGCCTGGATGGCTCAGTCAGTTAAGTGTCTGCCTTCGTCTCAGGTCATGATCCCGGGGTCCTGGGATCGCGTCCTGCATCGGGCTCCCTGCTCAGTAGGTAGTCTGCTTCTCCCTCTGCCTTCCGCTATCCCGGCTTGTGCTCTCTCTCTGTCAAATAAATAAATAAAATCTTAAAAAAATTTTAAAAAAGTCCTTAAAAAATTATAAATTCTTTAATGAATGTTGTTTATTCAATCTGTCTAGTATTTCTAGACTCTTATTTTCTACGATTTTGTTAAATTGACATACTTTTATTCAGTAGGGGAGTGCTTTTGCCTTTATGGAAGATACTATGTGTGATGATGCCAAATATTTTAGAGCTAGTTTCTAGAAGAGTGGCAACTGCTTTCAGTCTGGGACAGGAGAGTTGGTCAGAGGAGCTCCCGGTCCATAGAAGGGGCAGAGAAGAGGAGGCCCTCCTTGCTTTCAGTCAGGAAAGCCACTTGTAGTTGTTGGGCAATGGCCAAGGACCTTTGGGTTTGGACACCTCTATGGTTGGTCTTTAGGAAAGAACTAAGTCACAAAGCCCCAACCACCTTGTTTTCCTCTCCTCTGTTGTTCTGCCACAGAAGGTACAGGGTAGTGCTGAGACGCATTGAGTGTTAGTAGTGAACAGGAAGGTCTGTCTGTAGACACTGTCCATGTTGGATGAAAGGTGGAACTGCAGCCTTCCTGGTGGCTGGGCCAGGGCACAGAGTTGTGCCGTGACTGAGTCCCTGGGTGCCCAAGGTGCTCTCAGGCTTTGAGTCATCTGCAGGGCTGAGCTTAAAGTAATTTCAGGCCTGTTTCCTTCAGCTCTGAGCAGCCTCGTTCATTTCCAGATAGTGACATAGAAATACTACCTTGTACTCTCAGTGTCATGTTGCACAGGAATTTGGGGAGCATTTCCCCTTGCCAGTTCTAAATCCTATTGTCTCCATAGCCTTTTAGAAGTCTGACCAATGAGCCTTCCAAAATTGTCACTCAAAGGTACTGTTTTCTCTTCCTACAGAAGAAATTTCATTAAAGAGAGTGTATCTGTAATAGAAGTCAAATATAAATTCATACAGCTACTTCTTTCTTGGAGTTTTGATACCAGGAACTAATACTGTATATTAATTGTATCCTTTCATTAGATGCGGCAGGTTGCATTTACTTTTTTCATGCTGACTCTTCTTCACTCATGTTGCCTGCTTTCTAGACTCTTTCCTCTTCTTGCCAGCTCTTTCTGAAGTTCATCTGAATTTCCTCACATTGAGGGGAAGAACCCAGGGAAGTTGATGACCTATATACACTCTTTTTATTTTAAAAATGAGTAGGCTTGGAAGACATTTTATTCTTTTTTTTTTTTTTTAAGTTTACAAGCAGAATTCAACGGACAATTTTTATAAATGTTCTTCTTCTTTGATAAATGTTCTATAAATTACATATATTCAGATGTCACAAATGTTTGATGAGTAACATCTGAATATATTGTGTGTGCATTACAGTCCAGCGGTAGGGAGGCCCCCTAGGCTTCCCTGTGCCCCTCTCACACTGCCGCACGCAGGTCTCTGTCCCAGGGGTAACAGTTGTTGTTTTGGTGTGTCTGTCCTGAATCTTTTCTGGGTTTTTAAATTCAGTATGCATATACAGAAATAAATGGCTTTGCTTTTTGGTTGTCGATTTAAAAAAAAAAATCAGAAATAGTATCACTATGCATTTTTCTGGAATTTGCCTTTTTATTTATCAAAATTATTGGGAGATTTTTTTTACATCAGTATTTATTCATACCCTTGGCGATATCTTTGCTGATGAGATTTCATTTTGCATTTATGGACCTACTGATAATGTTGAACCTCTTAATGTTTCTTTACTATATTTAATTAAATTGTAAAAGGTGCATAGCCTTCAATCCTCAGTTCTACTTTGAAGCATCTCTTGTAGAGAAAAACTCCTATCTATACAGTGATTTCCACTTAGGCAAATAATTTTTAAAATGAGAAAAATAATTTTTAAGTTACAGCCATAATATGAAATACTATGTTACAGTTTAAATGGGCAAGATAAATTTGAATACAAAGATATCCAAATAATCTTGTCACCGGAAGCTACTTATGACCCTCCAGTGCCCATTTAAATGCCACCTTTGCTGTATATAGGGCTCTTTCTGGGTTCACTCTTCTGTTTCTTTTTTCTTTTTTTAAATTTTATTAGAGAGAGAGTGTGTGTGCAAGAGAACACAAGCAGGGTGAGGGGCAGAGGGAGAGGGAGAAGCAGGATCCCTGCTGAGCAGTGAGCCCAGTGTGGGGATTGATCCCAGGACCTTGAGATCATGATCCGAACCAAAGGCAGAGGCTTAACTGACTGAGCCACCCAGGTGCCCGGTTGGTTTGCTTTTTCTTATGAAAGAGGCAAGCAGTTTTCACTGAGGGTCCAGAGGTAAAGAGCAAAGCATTACAAACCTATTGCCATCCACCCACCCTCTCCCCACCCCACACCTTGAAAGGAAGGTCCTAGAGCCTGTGGGGGCCTTGCAAATTCTACTCACACACCTTGACAGGAGGGATGGGGAAGAGAAAGTACTACGAAATTAGACCTCGGAGTTAGTTTTTATTTCCCTAACTGGAGGTTTTTTTTGTTTCTTTTTTTTTTTTTTTTAAAGATTTTATTTATTCGACAGAGAGAAACACAGCCAGAGAGGGAACACAAGCAGGGGGAGTGAGAGAGGGAGAAGCATGCTTCCCGCCGAGCAGGGAGCCCGATGTGGGACTCGATCCCGGGTCTCCGGGATCATGACCTGAGCCGAAGGCAGTGGCTTAACCAACTGAGCCCCCCAGGCGCCCCTCCCTAACAGGAGTTTTAAAAAAGTGTAACATTTTGGAATTGGCAATAGATTTCCATTGGGGTAAATATATATATAGAGAGACAGATAGATATAAAGAACTAGATATACACACATATATAGACAGATGGATCTATCAAACTGAATCACCTCCTGCCTGGCTTTCTACTGCACACACACACCATAGTCTGCTAATCCATTTTACTTTGAACAACTTTCCTATTTTTCACTGTCTTGAGTACTTCGACCAGTGAGTTTTCTTTTGCATGCTCCTTGGTGCATCTGTGCATGCGTCTTCATTGGGCACCCATGCTGGAGTGGAGGTACTAGCTCACAGAGCTGGTGCTCACCCACATTGCGTACATAATGCCGAGCAGTTTTCCAGATTCACTGTACAAATTTGCTTTCCTATTGGCATTGTTCGGTTGCCATATAAGCTTTGAAAAAATTTCTTTTAAGTCTGGTTTATTGAGAGACAATTTACATAGGCTACAACTCACTTATTTTGGCTCTACAGTTTTCTGAGTTTTGAGAAACATGTACAACTGTGCAACCCCCACACCTATCAAAATAAAGTATTTCCATCACTCCAAAATGTTCTGTCATGCTCCTTTGAATAGTAGCTTATAAAATTCTGGTTGCTTGAAAAATAGAGCCAGATTGATTTTATATTTTATTTTACTTTTCTTTTTTAAGGTGTGCCTGGGTGGCTCATTTGGTTAAGTGTCTAACTCTTGGTTCCAGCTCAGGTCATGATCTCAGGGTTGTGAGATTGAGTGATACCCCCCCCCCACCCCGACACCCTGCTTGGGCTCCTTGCTGAGTGTGGAGCCTGCTTAAGATTCTCTCTCTCCTTCTGCCCCTCCCCCCACTTGCACAGGTACGTGCGTGCACTCTCTCTTTCTCATACAGCGAGAGACGAAACACAAACAGGGGAGTGGGAGAGGGAGAAGCATGCTTCTGCTGAACGGGGTGCCCATGTGGGGCTCGATCCCAGAATCCTGGGATCATGACTTGACCTGAAGGCAGTTGTTTAACCAACTGAGCCACCCAGGTGCCCCTAAATAAATCAGTCTTTAAAAGAAAGAGAAAAGGATGATTTTTTAAGAGTTAATACATAACACATTACAAATTTCAGTATTTGAAAGAGTTAAACAGAGAAAAACATATTTTTAACCCAAGGAGAAAGCCACTCTCATCATTGTGTGTGTGTGTGTGTGTGTGTGTGTGATTTTTTCATATAGATGGTAGTATGCTGTATGCACCATTCTGCACTTCTTTTTAAAAATACACACAACAGCTTTATTGGGATATAATTCACACACCATCTGTACTTCTTTTTAACAGATACATAAGCATCACATTTTATGAATACTCCATATTTATTTAACAAGTTCCCTTTTGGTGAACATTTAATTCATGTTTTTCTAGACTTTTGGCATTATAAAACAAAGCTGCAATTAATGGCAGAGGACATTCATCATGTGTGCGGACATATATGTGTAGGAGAAGTAATGAAAAGTGGGATTACTTCTTCAAAGGGGACATAAGCCAGCGGTTCCCGAACTTCTCTGTACATTAGTGTCATCTGGGGAATCTCTTAAAAAGCCTGCAGACTGGTCATAGTCCATCTAAATAAAGATCTCCAGGGCTGTACACACATAGCCATAATTGTTGATTCTTGCCATGTATGAGAAAGCCTGTGTGCACCAGACCTTTCCACATTCGTGTGTCTACGTGTCTGACCTTTGTCATAGGTGAATATTCCCTCTTCGTTACTGATTTCTAGTGTTCTTCCTTTGTGATCAGGTCATATTTTTGTTTTCAGTGATTTTTGTTTGGTTTTATCTGTGGTATAATAGGTCAGTTTTGGTGAAGGCTTTCTGTTTAGTTGCTGACTAACTAAAACAAAGTTAGGTCTAACCCTGAAAAGAGTGTCACCCATCCCTAACTTCGCCCCATTGTCTTAAAATGGTGACTCATTAACTTAGGACTTCATCCACAGTCACTTGGTAGCAGTGACTTTTAGACAAAATGCCGATTGTAAGTGTACAGTAAGAGTAGAATGCCTTAATTTTTATGTACAGATAGATTTCTAGTAATATAAAATAAACATGCACTATTTATTACAAATTTAACTTATTTATTGGCTCAGTCTGTATCATGTTCCTTGAAGTATGGTCATTTCAGCTTGTATATATAATTGACCCTTGAACAATGCAGGGGTTAGAGACATGGTCACAACTCTGCATGTAACTTTTGGCCCTCCCAAAACTTAACTACTAGTAGCCCAGTATTGACTGGAAGCTTTACTGATAACATAGTCAATCACCACGTATTTTGTATGTTATATGTATTATGTACATACATAAAGTAAGCTAAAGATAAGAAAACATTATTAAGAAAATCGTAAGGAGAAGAGATGACATAGTACTACACTAAATTTACAAAAAAAAAAAAAAAAATCCATGTATAAGCAGACCCATGCGGTTCAAAACAGTGTTGTTCAAGGGTTAACTGCATTAAGAGTTTGGAGTACTAAATAATAGCCACTGGAGCATTAAATCATCCTATGTCAAGTGCAATATCATTTCATTGTGTTTATTCGTATTTTAGAAGATTCCTAGTGGATAAAGAAAGCCTCAAAAACTTAGTGTCCAATTGCGAATTTATTTTTCCTTCATAAGGAATCAAATCTGCATTGTATCTGACTGGGATTTTTTTTTTTTTTTTTTTAAACACCACTGCCCTGGTAAATCTAGTTTTTGACTGGGTTTTTAGCAGAAATGTAGATTGTTTGCCATGTTGGTCCAATGTTACTATGAGAAGGGATGTGTTAACTCCTCTGAGCTCTGTCGTTTTCTCTTTCCTTAATTTTACAGTAGGTTGCTCTGAACCATTGTTCTCAGGGAGAGCACTACCCCAGGAGCTTGTTTCCATTAAGAGCTAATTAGCTTTCAGCAAACCTTCTTAGCAAATAAATTGAATTTTTACTTCTTGAGTTCTTTTGCAGCAAAATTTACCTCTTACCTTGAATTGTAAGAGGTTGTTTATGCTCTGTATCTAAGGATTATCATTTTAGTTTGCTCAAAAAATGTTAGAGCTTTTTGTTTTATGGCAAGATTCACAAGAATGCCTCCAAAGAATAAAATTTTAGTGATCTCTTAAATGAAATTCATGGTGAATCCATGGTATAGCTTTCAGTGAAAAATACTTCTGCCTTTACAGTCCCCAGGCTTCAGCTGACTTCCCTCATTGGTTTTTGGTTCATTCAGTCATTCGTTCATTGGTTCGTTGGTTTGTTCATTCAACTAATCAGCAACTCCTGAATGGTACAAGGTTAAGAGACAGTTAAAGCTCTTCCCCTCCAGGTGCTAAGGATTTAGTGGAGGAGACACTTATCAATAGGTTCCTATGAAACACTATAATAATTTCAAAGTTACAGTCACGTCTTAAGGTTATGGGAGCACCTAAAGGAATTTAACCCGAGTAATTGTATGATTTTGGTCACGTTCCTTAACCTCTTTGTACCCAAGTTCCCTCATTTGGAAAATGGGGGTAATATTAGCATCTGGTCCACAGAGGATGCTGTGTGAGTCTTCCCCTTCTTCCTCCCCCACCCTTTATCTCCTTACTCCTCCTCCTTTTCATATGATTAGAGGAAGAATTAGCAAAGGAAGTATCCTGAAGAGGTATCTCCTTTGACAGTAGAAACAAAGGCTTAGTTAAATCAACTGAAACCAGAGCTCCAGCACCCTACAGGGAATTGGAAGGAAAAAACCCAGTCTTTCAATAACAGAAACAAACTGCATGGGGTGCTCTGAGTGTGACTGTGGATAAGGGAACCGGGAACCATGGAGAACATCCTCCACATGAGATGCCGGCCATACACATTTGCCTTGTAATTTATATTCTTCATAACATTTGGTTTTGCCATATTCTGATATATTTTAATTAAAATTTTGTAGCCTGATGAAGCTAAAAGCCCAAATAATCAGAAATGTCAGAGATGTTTGAGAGGTTTCCCTGGCATTAAAATAAGCCAGTTAGGTCTTTTTTGAATTTACCCAGCTAACTATTTCCTCTGATGAAATCTGTGAGCGAAATAACTGTGTAATATGGTAATGCTTTATTGTTAAAATTAGAATGAATTGATTTCTCCAGAAATGATTTGCTGCTTCTAAGCTTGCCTGTGGGTATCGAAATGCCTCATCTCTGAGTCTCTGTGCCTCTTGTTTCCATTCTAGAGTCACTCTTCTATGGCTTCCCCATTTATTCTTTAAGAGCACTCAGAATAAAACAAGGTTTTTCCAATAGATGCCAAGCCTTTGAGCATCTATTTTTACCTTCTCTTTCCTCTCTCATGGACATAGACCATGTTCCAGTGTTCCTAGCCACGTGTTCAAACTGGGAACATATCTACACTTCTTATTAAAGTACAGTCATTTCAGGGGATAAAGCAAGTGTAAAAGATTGAAAATACTGAACCCTTTTGGGTTTGTGCCTTTCATCAGTTCCTTGAACCAAAAACTTTATTTATTTATTTATTTTTGTTTTCCTTTCTCTCTGCCTTGATTTGGGATTATATTGCTGCACCATGTTCAACAAGTACATCTTTGGTACTTAAATATTGAGAAGAATTTGGAAATTAAATTAAAATTGCCCTAATGATCCATTTTGCTGGTGTATTTTGTGTATTTCCATTGAGATTATCCTTTTAACAGTTAGAAATGTTGTTTTGCTCTTGGAAAAGTTCAGCATTTTATTTTTTTTTTCCTGGAAAGTTCTTTATCTTCAGCTGTTAGTGGTGGTTAACTGTCTTTGAAAACTGTGAGTAGAACAGCACCTGGCAATCAAAAGCTATTTCTAGGTCAGAGGAGTGGTCTCAGTTGACTTTTTTTGCTGTGACATTTACATTTAAGGAAAGCACTTAGAGTTCCTTGTATACTTTTGCAGATAGAACTTTGCCAGTTGTTTATTGCAGAGCCTTGTTCAGTCTGAGTGGGGATTTGGTAAAGCTTTTTGTGTTTCACAAGATGTCCTCAGGTCTGTTGACTTACCCTCCTCATCTAAAGACACTGGCAAACTGTGGTCCACAGAGCCAGCTGGCTTACAGCCTGTTTTTGCGTGGTCTGTAAGGTAAGAGCGTTATTGACATTTTTTAAAGAATCATAAAATTTACAAACACACAGATGGATCTGAGTCAGACCTTGTGTCCAGCAAAGCCTGAAATATTTACTTTCTAGCCCTTTTCATACAGTGTTTCCTAATCCTTGATCTAAAGGAACAGAACTTTCTTTTGCCTTTATTCATTAGAATAGAAATATTAGAATTTTTGAGCTGTTAGGGAACTTTGGTGAGTATCTAGGTGTTTTAAAATGTAGATTTTTTTGGTGTTGGTGTGGAGAGATGTGAAGTGGTGAGGTCAACAGATCAACAGATCAGGTGAAAAGTGTCCTGGGAAAGATAGCTTGTTATACTCACAGATCCAGAGAGGAGGGGGCATACCATGTCAAAGGCAGCCTCATGAAGAAGCATTAGGGTCAGTCAAGAGGCAGAGGAAGTGAGAGGCAAATGTGGACCAGAGCCCTTATTGTAGTTTACAAAGGAAGGAACAGGTGAGCAGATTTAGGCTTGACTAGTTTGAGTAATATCATAGGACGGTGTGAGTGTAGGGGCTATCTCTAGTCATCCGGTAGCTTGCCCTGGGGTGAATAGGGGCCATCTCTGGTCGAGGACCTGGGCCTGTGGTGTCGGTCCAGCCTGGAGTGGAAGAGTGCCATGAAGGAGGTGGTTGGGGTTATGGCTCTGGGTTGGTTGGTTCACACAGGAAAGGCAAGCTCAATGAAGGAGAGTCATTTGCTGTCTCTGAGAATCAGTTGGCTCAGGAGAGGCATTCCCTCCAGAGTTAGCAAGGCCTTAAGATGTTAAAGAAACAAAAATGCAGAATAAAAAGTCATGACCAGTACACTGGGCTATGTTTTCTTTTTATACCTAAGGAAAATGAGATCCCAGAGGGAATTGGCGTGCTCCAAACCCCAAGTCAGTTTGAAGATCAGATTTCGGATCAGACTTCTTGGTCCATTGTTCTTTGTACTACCCAGCAGAGCCGCTCTTAAAAACAAACCCAAGTGGATACCGCAGTGGACTTTGGAGCCACCTTGTCTGAAGTTCCGTGCAGCAGGTCTCCTTGGAAGAGTGGTCCAGTCCCTCAACACAGTCAGCTTCACTGCCACGTGGATCTGTTAAGAGCAAATGAGTGATTCTCCTCTCTGTCCCTCTGCCATCATCACTAGGTTTCAGGAGCGTGAGAAATAGAATTAGGACAGTTATGCCTTACACCTCTAACAGCCACCTGGATTCTGTACACTCACTTGCTAGACCCAAGAAGGTGGAAAAACACTAGCAGCCCTCCTGTAGCCACCCTGTAACCACACGGTCTCTCTCTCTCTCTCTCCGCACCTTCAGATCTGAGAACGAGAGATAACGGCCATCCAGCTCCAGGAATGTGGCTACGTGACCACTCCTAGAGCCCCCTACCCGAGCATCTGGCGCCTTGCTGGGGGGTTTGCTGGGGGGCCAAGACTGGTCGTAAGGCGACCAGCAAACTAGGGAGAAGGTCAACCAATTGTGTGCTTGTAACTGTAAAAATTCCCCAACTTCTCTGTAACTTGTTTGTCCTTGCCTATAAAAGCTGCGCTAAAAGTATGCTCGGGGCCTCTTAGCGTCACCGGTGACGAGTGCGCGGAGGTCCGGGCTCGAACTTGCAATAAACGACCCCTGCTGTTTGGCTTTGACCTTGGACTCTGGTGGTCGTCTTTGGGGGGGTCTCGGAATTTGGGCATTTCATCTGGGGGCTCGTCCGGGATAGCCCGCCCAGACCCATCAGATGCCTAGTCAACGGGTCGCTGAAAACCGAGCGGTAAGTGAGCCAGCTCTGTCTCTGTATTGTCTGCCATTTTTTGGATCCATAATCTGAATCTGTTTTCCAAAGTCTGAATCTGAAACTGGCAAATGGTCCTGGACGCACTATACGGCTGCCAGTGGGCCAGTAGGAGACGTCCTCCGGACCCCCGTCTGGGGCTGTTTGCCCAGCCCATCTGATCAGCCGCGGAGCAGCCTGAAGCGTGCCTGCGAATTGTGTTTCTGTGTTCTGTGTTCCCTGCACCTGCAACTTGTGTTTCCTAACCTGTTTCACTTTCAGATTCACCCTGGCCAGCGAAGGAGAATTCCTGCTCCTGCCATCGGAGGCCGAAACTCGCCGGGCCCCCACCCCTAGCTCCCCGAAGGTTACCTTCCATCCCTCTGGGCTAGTAGACCGGGAGCATTCATCCCCAGCCGAGGCACTTAAAGGGGGCCTGATCACCCCCCATTAGTCAAGGGCACCCAGGAGGGGTGTCCAACCTGTCTGGATGTGAAGAGTGCCTGAGTGTGTGAGTGTGTGTCTGTACGGCTCCACCGCTTCGGCTACGGAGTCTGAGTGGGCTGCACCCTGAGTCTCGTGGGGCGTCATACGGCTTGACGGTCATTTACCCCCACGCGGGTAACCTGGTCCGGGGTTTATACGGACAGACTTTAGCTAAGACACCCTGAAGTTCCCGTGAGGGAAGGGAGCAGGACAGCATCTGAGAGTGCCCCACCCTTTGTCTGCGACATCCTTCACAATGGGAGGGAAGCCCAGTGAACCCACTGTCCCAGGTTGTGCACTCATGGCCGGAGAGGCAGCAGCACTCTGAGCTGTCAGGGGCTGCACTGCGGCCATGGGCCCACCGACTGGCGGGAAGCTGCGCCCGGGGACCTGGAGGCCTGCAGGAGGGAAGCGGCCACGGCCGAGCCTCGGTGGGCCCTGCACAGGTGTCGGGAGCCCATGCCACAGGTTCCCCGGGACCCGGCAGCTCCGCCTGGCATGAGCAGGAAGCTGAAGCTGGGGCAGGCAGCCCAATGTGGAAAACTAAATTCTGGTGTAATTGGTTACTCCTTCATCTTTACTGGAGATTAAGGTTTCTAAAAAGTGCAAAATTCTGCTGACTGTAGATAAGACTGCTGGAAATAAGGATAACAACTCTGTATGTGGTAAAGTAGAAGATTAGTAAAAAAAAATGGGAATGCTTTTTTGTTAAAGATAAAAAGTAGTTTTGTCCTAAATGAGATGGTTGTTTGGAGAAATAAAAAATGACGTGGGACAAAATCCGAATGCAAAGGAAAGTTGTAAAAAGGTTTGTGGAGGGAAAACTTTGGAACGGAATTTTAAATGTGGTCGGTACGGACCTAGATTGAAATGAATGGGTTTTAAAGAATAAGATTGAAACTCTGCCTTCTCTTTGTTCAAAGGGCAAGGTTTTCTCTCATTGTTGGTCTGCTCTCAATAAAAAAATGTAAGCAGTTGCTTTCTCTCTGCCTGCCAGGAGAAACCAGTTTCTGTGATTTACATTTAATCCTATTTAGGCTTGCGCTCTAAAACTGTAATGTTTTACCACACCTCCCGAGATTTAAATCATAAATGAAGTCTTCTTAATTTATTAAGCCTTTTATTTGGCTTACTAGCTTTTTCCCCCGTCCTAGAGGAAGAACTATTTTTCCTGTCCTGGTTTAAGCCCAATCCCCTCTCTTATAGTACCATGTCCATGGAGAGTAGCAAAGGCATACCTGCTGTCCGTGTAGATGTTGGCGGCCTTACCCTTGGCCATCTGCAGTGCCCTGGTGAGCGCAATCAACTCCGCCTTTTGCGCCGAGGTCCTGGGGTGGGGGGCAGGGCTGCCTTCTAGAGTTCCTGCTCAGGAGAGACCATCGCAGCCATTGGCTACATAGCTGCTCCTTTCTGTAGCACTGCTGGGGGCCGGAAAGTCACTTTCGGTTCCTTGAAGAGAAGGGTCTGACACCCTGGTTACTCGGGCCTTTGTCCTTGACCAGGAGGGCCTTAGCAGCAACTGTCCAGATAAGCTGGCCCTGGAATCCTTCCCGTGGGTCAGACCGCTCAAACGTAAAGAGGGGCTGAGACTCCCTTGCCAGAGGTATGCAGAAAACACATCCTGGAGATCTAGGATGGTGGACATGGTTCTCTTGGGGCCCAGGAGGGAGAGTAGGGTACAGGGGTTAGGCACAGTCGGATGGGTATCTTCTGATCCCTTGTTTTGCTCCCCAGGGCAGGGAGTACTGTCAGACGAACAGCCATATCGGTTGCTGTCCAGTACTGGAGGCCGTCCCTCGGCCAGGCCAGAAGGCTTTTTCGCTCCCCAGATTTCAGGAAATTCGACCTGCAGGGCTTGGAGAAGGCCTCCCTCCCCTGTGTGTTCTGGTTTGGAGACTGAATTTTAAAGGTGGCACCATCCTTCTTTGATTTTTATGAATGGCAGCTCCTGGCAGAAATGCAGTTAATAATATGCTGGTTTCTGGCTCAGTGGAACCTCTTCCTTCCCCCATTCTCCTAGGTTTGGGACCTTCCTGTGCTGATGACTTAAAGCACACCAATTGGGTTGAAGTCCCTCCTCCTTATGTTACTTATGCTATAATTTATCTCAGTATTTCCTACAGGAAAAAGTGTAAGTGTTTAAGCACTCACTGAGTAAGTATTCAAATGATTCTCTCCTTTCGCCCCAGTATTCTGTTTCTATAGAATTATGGAAAGATACCAGCCTAAAGACTTAGGAATGATCCAGGACATTCTCTTCTCCTGAATGATGTGTGGGGAAGGAAAATCAGTGGTGATTGAAATCGGTTCCAACGTTATGTTTTCAGAAAGAAAAAACTCTTAACGTGGTTTTTGCCTGCTAGTGGTGGAACTATACACTTCTGCTTCTTTTCTTTCCTTATCTTCCTTACTGTCACAGAGCTTTTCCTCAGGTTCCTGGTGAGCTGGTAAATATTTCATTGCCTCTTCTTACTGTATGGTGTTCAGTTGGGTGCCTGAAGACAGTTTGAAACTAAGTGTTGAATATTCTCACAGCAGCCTGTATGCTTGGTCCTTTCAGCTTTCCTCTTCTGACTCACGTGGGCTTGGTGGCAGCTCTCCTTAGGGAGTGGAGTGGCAGGCAGTGCCTCGCCAGGAGCCCTACATGCTGGCGTCCCTGGCCACATGGTGCCCAGACTTGAGCTGCTCACCGTGTGTCATGTCAGGAGCCAGCATTTAGTGGCTGTGTTTAGTCAGAGCATCCCCTGGTATTTTGGGGGCACCAATCAACAATAATTCACAATTCCTTCCTTCTGTATTTAAATAGACTTCAGAGATATCATCATCTTTAACAAAATGATACCTAATATTTTCCCCTGAAGTATTTCCTTACTTGCCCATGGGAAAGTTCATTTTCTTCTTTTTGGTTCTCCACAGAAGCTGTTAAAGTTTTGCAGTATATTTCCATCATAGAATTACGGACCTTTAGGGCAGAGTCAGCTTTGATTATTTTCTACCTGCAAGAAAAGTTAATACTATTCATTCATTCCTTGAGTCACCTCCTCCCGCCCCCTCCCCCCATCCAAGAGTTGAGTTTCTTGAGATAGAACAGACACGGGCCTGGTTTTCATGAATTTATGATTCTGTGGGGATCATAGACAATAAACAAGGACATTGATTTTTAAAAAAGTCTGAATTTGAATTAGTGGTGTAAAGAACAGAGAGCAGGGTTAGAGAATAGGGAGCGACGGGCTGGCGCAAGCTGTTTTCGAGAGGGTGTTCAGGGCTTCCCTGGGAAGGTGGCGGGGTTGGCTGGCTGCGTGAGTGCTAGCTTCCTTAGTAAAGAAGCAAGCCTCTGATTTCCAGGGTCTTGCAGAGGAAGGGAGTCCTCACAGTGTCAGATGCTCCTGAGAGTGTCCGTAAGATGAGGATGGAGAAGTAACCATTGTAGTGGCAACAGGAGTAACTTCTTGAGGGGTTATTTTCACTGGCGCATGGGGCAAAGGCCTGGTGCAGTGCACTGCGGAGACAGGGAACCTCAATAAATCTAGAGAGTTTCCCTCTGAAAGAGAACTGAGAAATGGGGAGCTGGAAGGAAATAGTGGGGTCACAGGCATTTCTTGTTTCTTTTCAGGATGAGCAATATTTTAAAGGCATTTCTATGTTGACAAGAATGATCTAGTACAGAGGTTGATTACCTACAGTTTATGGGCCAAATCTAGCCCACCTGCTCTTGCCAATATAATATTATCACAACACAGTCCCGTGGATCTGTTTATGGTCTGTGGCTGCTTTCGCATCCCAGTGGTGCAGTAAGTTGTTTAGAAAGAGACCAAATGGCTTGCAAAGCCAAAGTATTTACTTCTGATCCCTTGTTGGAAAAGTTCCCTAACTCTTGATCTTGGAGGAAGGGTAAAACCGATGAAGCAAGAGGGTAAGGGTGGCTGGTTGGACTGACGTCCCATCCCTAGAGGGTGTTCCCTGCAGTAGTCCCTAAGGGAAAAGGGTTGGAACCCCTGCACGTGTGGAGGGACCACTGAACTGGGAAGTTAGGGAGTGGTGTTTTGCTTTTGGGAAGCTTTCCAGTGAGACTTTTGAAGTGAAGGTTGCCATTAGTGGCCCTAGACTTGTGGAAACGGGTGCGTGAGGATGAGTAAGAAAAGTGTGTGGAAACCATGAGGTCAGTGAATTGGTAGGTCAAGGTATTGCATTTCTACTTGGATGATTGGAAACTAGATCACATATTTCCATTTGTAGAATACTTATGAAACAATACTAACACTGAACTAAAGACTAGTTTATGTGTTTCTATTTGAGGCCCTTGTGATTTATTATTATCCTTTGTTTCATCCCTTAAGACAGAGAGTAAAAGTGGTATTGTGGTCACTGAAAAACGGTACTCATTATTGTGGTGATCATTATTTTTATGAGTTCCTCTTTTTATACTAGCCTTTAAAAATAATTAAGTAATAATTATATTTCCTGTGGAAAAAAGTATTACACTTTTCTTAATAAGCCATTTAAGCCTGTTCAGAATTATTTTTAGCCCTTTCAGATAGGACATAGGGACTCACCTTTTGGGGGGTCTCAGTCCTCTCTAGAACCCTTCTTAGAGAGGTAGGTTTTTGCCTGGGTATTGTAAGTTTCAGGGACAGTGGTTTTTAGGAGTTAAGTGTTGTATAGATTATTGAAGCATTCCTACACATTCTTTTTGAACTACTGCTTAAAATGAGTGTCATCCAGGTTCCTTGCTACGTATATACCCAGAGTGTGGGTTAAATCTCAGATGTACAATGCCATTGGCCGTATTTTGTCACTTGTTCATTATTTGCTCAGACTTACGCCTTTGGGGCCAGATTTTGGGCTGTGATTCCCCATGTGTTTCCTAGTGAAGCTGGCTGGAGCCCTGGATGAATGGGCAGTACATGTAGCTCCCACCTCCCTAGTCATCTTCTCCTCCATTTCTCACTGTCAATAGCCCTAGGCTTACTGAACCTCCAGACAGAGCCAGAGACTGTTCTGAAAACTCTATGACCATTGGGGGGAGGGGTGCGCAGCACCATTGCAACAATCATGGTGCTCAAATACCATCGTTCCTTGATGGCAGAAGGTCTGGCCAGCGCTGTCAGAGTGCGATGTAAATTCTAGTGCTAGATTGCATGCTTAAGCAGTTAAATGTTGGGCCAAGTTCAGCAGCAGGCTCTTCAGTTGCGTAGGAATTATGGAGAAATGACTTGAGTTGTGGAGAGCAACCTTCATTTGGGGCTTGTGCAGAGAGCCTTGTGTGCGTTAGTGAGCAGTGAGCTTTTCCAGCTAATTCAGTGGGTGTGGTGAAAGCTCCAAGTGGCCGCGTGCTAGCAGGAATGATGGTGCGGGGTGGGAGTAGCAGTGGCCACGAGGAGATGGCTGTTATGGTGGCGTTGGGAAAACTCAACCTTCACGAGCTCTCAAGGTCATTAGCCATTGAAACATGGATACCCTTCAGTTCAATGCTTGGCTTTTCATGTACGTGTTGGGGGTGGCATCAAAGCCATTGACTTTATTTTCTACCATTATAAACAGGTTTCCATTTCTTCATCCAGCCACGGTAGGCATCATTATCCTCAGGGTTTAAAAGGAATAGTCTTTAAATTTCTTGTCTGTTTAACATCAGACAACATCTTTATTTTATTGGTTCGTTAAGGAATGTGTAGAGATGACATTTGAACCAGTTGCCTTGTATAGAATAGAAACGTCAGGTATGTTTATTTTGACTGTTAGATTTATTTATCTTTGCTTGATGGGAATTTCCAACTTTCCTTATTGTCGTCTTTGATTTTTGACTCATCACTTAATGCCTTTTGGCTATTTTGTACTTGTGAAACAAATGCAGTTTGCTTCTGGATGGTGTTAAAATGTGCAGCATTGAAAACCATGGCAAAGGGCGAAGATGCCATTGTCTTATTGTAAAGCATTTCTATGGAGCCCTTACATTTTGTGTTTATATGGTTATTGGGTCTCTTTTTGAATCATCTAGTTAATTTACAAGCCTTTCTTTGTTTAGTTTTTATAGCCAGATAAACCATCATGGCATTCTAGCATAGAAATAATAGCTAAACAAAGTCTCTTGGTATGACCAGTGTACCTTCTAAAGTCTGAAAGAATAAATCCTTCGCGATTATGTGGCCTATTTTTGCTTCAGAGTTCTGTTTTAATGTTTGAAATCTCTTCTGGTGATTTTCTAAGTAATTTATAATTTCAGAAAGTGTATAGCACGTGTGCTACAGACTCATTTTTGTTTTGTTTATCTGCTCTTGATAAAGCCATGCATTTTCTGTGAATATAGTGAGTACACCTGTCACTGTCAACTCCATAGAACAGAGTGAAGCCCATCTGAATGGAATGTAACATGAGGCCTAAAGCACAGACTCTCAACACCAGATCCTCCTCCTTATCAAGTCGTCTGACTTTATGTGATGACAGTTATTGGTCAGAATATATCACAGTGTTTGCTGTACAGACGGAGCCTTTGTGATATAATTAAAGAGCACGAGAGCTACCAGACTAAACAGTGGTCTGAGTTTCAAATGTTCTGTGACTTTCCTGGCACAGTTTTATTACCATCTTGAACATGTGTTATCACTTAGGATTCTTTCCCAGAGAGTATTACATAGGGAAAAAAAAACACAACAAAACCAGGCAGTGAAGGAGACTAACCATGGCTCTTCAATGAGGTAAATGCCTCTGAGACATCTCATACCCTCAAAATGTACCATTTTCTGCAGTGCATTTCTTCTGTCTGCTTGAATTCATAAATCCAGGTTAACCCAACTGTTGCAGGGTAAACGAAATGGTCAGCTTTTAGGGACAGACTTCATTAGTTATTTTGAAATTCTAAAGTAGGGCAGCCCAAAGGGAAAATGGACAAAGGGCATGAAAAAGGCATTCCGAACAATAAATATGAAAAAGAGTAACCCTAAATTTGTAATCAAGAAAATTCCATTAAGATAATAAAAAAGTCAAACTGGCAGTTTTTTTTTTTTTTAACAGCTCTTGTTGAGAGTTTAGTGAAACTTGCGCTCTCGTGTATCAGTGCAACTTTGTGATTTTCAGACTGTCAGTATGGGTTAAACTTTAAATGTCCTTTGATTCCACTTTGAGGAATATATCTTAAGAAAATAGTAAAAGATATGCACAAATATTTGTATACAAGGATGTCCATTAATATAGTATTTAAAACAACAATGAATGGTGGGGCACTTGGGTGGCTCAGTCGGTTAAGCATCTGACTCTTCATTTCAGCCCAGGTCATGATCTCAGGGTCATGGGATTGAGCCCCGTGTTGAGCCCCCTGTTGGGCTCCACGTTGTGCTCTTCAGAGAGAGCTACTTATGTTCCAGACAGTGCTGGATGCTTCACGTGCAAACTGTATTTACTCTTCAGCCTCATAAAGTGAAGTAAGCAGTGGTCTTACATACAAGCATAATCAATGAGCTTGGAGTTGACCTGCTTACCAGGATCACAGTGCTTAGGACAATTGAATGAGGATTCGAACTCCTTTGAACTGATCCCTTAACCACTATATTTGTTTTTTTTTCCCCCTACTGACTACTAGAAAAAAGTGGAAAACAAGGATCCGTCCATAGAGGATTAGCTAAATACCTTGTAGGTTAGAAAACTACGAAGGTTCAGGAGCTCATATTCTAAATGAATATTTAATGATATGGGAAAATATTTTTAATAAGCCCCCATATATGTGGTATGAGTTGACCATTTTCCCACCCCCTATTTGGATGTAGTACACTTTAAATTAGGCAGATTCCAGTTCTTTTTTTTTTTAAGATTTTATTTATTTATTTGATAGAGAGAGATCACAAGAAGTCAGAGAGGAAAGAGAGGAGGAAGCAGGCTCCCTGCCGAGCAGAGAGACCGATGCGGGCCTCGATCCCAGGACCCGGAGATCATGACCTGAGCTGAAGGCAGAGGCTTTAACCCTCTGAGCCACCCAGGAGCCCTAGATTCATTCCTGGCTTGTGAGTGACTCTGAGAAAATTGCCCAGCAGCCTATGCTTCGGGGTGTTCATCTGTAAGTGTCTTTAGACATTAAGTGAGGCATGGCCATGCAGGGGGCAGAGTACATGCACAAGAAGTGGTAGCTGTGATCTTCCAGTTGGGGTGGGTGCTATGCCGTGTGTGAACAGAGAAAGACAAGTAAATAATACATCCGAATTTATGAATGATTTTCTTACAGCACTGGGATTGCAGTGTTTTCTTTGTAATGCTTTTCTCTTTTTCCCAAAGGTTGCACTCAATAAAATACTATATTTTATGCTTCTGCATTTCTTGATTTTATATAAATAGGTCTATAAAATTCAGATTTTTTTCTCTCCATTCTAATTTGATTTGTAGGAGGTTTTAAACTAATACCATACTCTGTTATAGTGCAGTTTTATAGTAAATGTTGGTAACTGATAGAGTATATCCGCCTACCTTGTTACTTTTTCATTCATTTATTTATATTCAATTTATTTAAACTGTAGGAAAAAATCCAAACCGTTCACACATTTCTTCTGTACCCACCCAGCCCTCGCCTCTGGGAACCACCAGGCTTTCCTCCGTATCTGTGAGCTTGGTTTTGTTTGGTTTGTTGACTTGTTTCCCTTAGCTTCTACCGTTAGGTGAGATTAGACAGTAGTTGTCTTTGTTTGCCTTATTTCACTTACTATAATGCCTTTAAGGTCCATCCATATTATTGGAAATGGCAAGATTTTTATTTTTTTAAATGGCTGTATAATATATTACTTTGTGTGTGTGTGGTGTATACAAAAACCACATCTTCTTTGTCCACTCATTTGTTGATGGACACTTGGGCTACTTCTGTATCTTGGCTTTTGTAAAGAATGCCGCAGTGAATATGAAGGTGCATATCTCTTTTCAAATTAATGCTTTTGTTTTCTTTGGATAAATACCCATAAGTAGAACTGTTGAATCTTATGATAGTCCTGTTTTTAATTTTCAAGGAACCTCTATATTGTTTTCCATAATGGCTGTACCGATTTATATTCTGATCACGGGACTCAAGGGTACTCTTTTTTTTTTTTTTTTTTGACATCTTCAACACTTGCTATTTCTTGTCTTTTTGATAAGCCATTCTAACAGGTGTGAGGTGATATCTCCTTGTGGTTTTGATATGCATTTTCCTGATGATTAATGATGTTTAGCATCTTTCCATGTACCCGTTGACAACCTGTATGTTTTCCTTGGAAAAATGTCTATTCAGATCTTGCCTATTTTTAACATGATTTTTAATAATCATTTTCAATAACCAGGAAAAAAATTGTTAAAAGCACACTCATATAGGCTGGTGGTTCTTTTTTTTTTCTTTAAACTAAAGATTTTATTTATTTGACAGAGAGAAACACAGCCAGAGAGGGAACACAAGCAGAGGGTGGTGAGAGAGGGAGAAGCAGGCTTCCCGCTGAGCAGGGAGCCCGATGTGGGACTCGATCTCGGGTCTCTGGGATCATGACCTGAGCCGAAGGCAGTCGCCCAACCAACTGAGCCACCCAGGTGTCCCTGGTGGTTCTTTTTTTAAAAAGATTTCATTTATTTGAGAGAAAGATTGAGAGAGCAAGCATTAAGGGGGGAGAACAAGGGAGAGGGAGAAGAAGACTCCTAGTGAGCAGAGAGCCTGATGTGGGACTCCATCCTAGGACTCTGGGATCATCACCTGAACTGAAGGCAGAGGTCTTAACCCACTGAGCCACCCAGGCGCCCCCAGGCTGGTGGTTCTTGTCAAACATTAACATTAATGATAATCCATCACCCATCTTGCGGTTTTGAGGGTCAGCAAGGTAGCCTTTGGTTCAGTGACTTCAAGTTGGTCATTGCTCTATTTTGTTTGTTTGTTTGTTTGTTTGTTTGTTTATTAGTACCGAAGTATGATGTACTGATCTTAGAAACAACTGCTGAAGTGAGTTTGGGGAGCCACTCCGTATAATACAAGTATAACTTATAGAAATGGGGACTGAACCTAAGATCTGAATATGCAGGAGATTGAGCATGGTGTTAAGGTGTTCTTTTTGACTCTCTCCCATTCCACCCCACTGACATTCTTGCTTCCTGCAGTCAGTGAACCTTGACACCACTGGGTGGTTTTTTTGTTTTTTTTTTTTCCCTGCCAACTCTTTAAATGTTGGTGTGCCTTGGGTTTCTGCCCTCAGTTGTCTTGTCACTCATCTTTCAGAATTTAATTCATTTTCTTATCCAAAGTAGGTTTCCCCTCTAAATACATAGTCTCTTAGAGCAGTTAATATCGTGAACTCAGGATATTATATCCAAGGTAGCTAAGTTACCTTGGATAAGGTTCAATGTTAGTTTTCTCTGTAGAACAAGGAGACTCATTCCTACATCATGGTAAGGATTAGGTGAGAGGTAAAGCACTGATCACACCCAGTGCCTGGTGTGTAGGAGTTCCTGCGAGTCTGCTTGTTGTGATGGGGATTGTTCTGGTGGTGGTCGTGGTGGTAGACCCAGGTGGGGCAGATCAGGGACCTGCAGTCATTCTGTGTTCCTTCCCTCCTCTTCCTCTCCTGTATCCAGTAGACTTGGAAATCTTATTGATACAACCTTATTGAACTTCCTCATTTTTCTTTTCCCATTTCTGCCTGCGTTGGTGCTTATCACCTCTTCCTTTGAGAATAGTCACTGTCCACTAACTGATCTTCCTGTTCCCAGTCCATCCTCCTCACTCTAACCTGAATAATCATTATAAAAATATAAAGCTGGTAATGACATCATTTTGCCTAATCAGCCCCTTATCAGCTCCTGGTTACCTGGAGTAGGTATTGGCAAACTTTCTCTAAGAGACCAGAGAGTAACTATTTGAGGCATTGCTGGCCATATGGGCTGTGTTGCAGCTACCCAGCCCTGGCATTGCAGTGTAAAGGCAGCCAGAGACAGTATGTAAATGAATGAGCATGGCTGGGTTTCAATTAAACATTATCTATGAAAACTGAAATTTGAATTTCATGCAATTTCCTATGTCATGAAATATTCTTTTGATTTTTCCCCAAACACTTTAAAGCATAACAACCATTTGTAGCTTGTGGGCCACAGAAATAACAGGTGAGCAGCAGGGTTTGGCTTGCAAGCTGGAATTTACCCATCCCATCCAGAGGATAAAGTTTAAGCTCCTCAGCAGAGCTAGTAAGATCTCTTGTGAGCTGCCCTGGCATATTATTCCAGCCTGCTCTTTTATCATCTTTACTTCTTCTACTACTGCAACAAATATGCTTGTTCACTCACTTTTCACTGCCTGGAATGAGCCCATTCCAGTTTTGCTTTTGTCATGCTGTTCCCTTTGCCCAGGATGTAATTCATCCCTGCCTGTCCTCCTCTTCCCCCTTCATCCATTCTCTGCCCCTCAATAACCTACTCCCCTTTCAAGGTTCAGCTCAGGCACTAGCTGCACTGTGGTGTGTAATCTAAGCTGCCTCAGTCTATATCTCCACCCCCTTCTTGTCACTTTACCAACTTACTTCCTTATATCTCAGTTTCTCACGTGAAACAAAAAAATTCATCATCATTATCATGTGACCTGACTCCAAGCATTTTCATTTTCTTTGTTAGAATCCCATGAGTTACCACATGCACAGCCTTGGGAACCATGATCCTTCCACACAGTAACTTTGTGCTCTGTGTTTACTACTGTTGTCATTGTAGGTTTCAATTTGAAGCCTTTGTTATGCTCCTTACATAGAAAAGACTATAGTTGACCCTTTAGCAACATGGGGTTGAACTGTGTAGGCTCACTCATATGCGGATTTTTTCCCAATAAATACAATATAGTATTGTAAATGTATTTTCTTTTCCTTAAGTTTTCCCTAACATTTTTTCTGTGGCTTACTTTATTGTAAGAATATAGTATATAGTCATATAACACCCAAAGTGTTTGGTAATGGGCTGTCTGTGTTATCAGTAAGGCTTCAGATGGACAGTAGGCTATTACTAGTCAAGTCAAAAGTTACACATGGGGCACCTGGGTGGCTTAGTGGGTTAAGCCTCTGCCTTCGGCTCAGGTCATGATCTCAGGGTCCTGGGATCGAGGCCCGAGTCAGGCTCTCTGCTCGTCAGGGAGTCTGCTTCCTCCTCTCTCTCTGCCTGCCTCTCTGCCGACTTGTGATCTCTCTCTCTCTCTGTCAAATAAATAAATAAAAATCTTAAAAAAAAGTTACACATGGATTTTTCAACTATGCAGGAGGTCAGCACCCTTACCCACTATGTTATTCAGGGGTCAGCTGTATTTCTATTGTCCCTTCTGTACTCCTTTTTTCCCCCCTTTTTAAGATTTTATTTTTAAGTAAGCTTTGCACCCAATGTGGGGCTCAAACCTACAACCCCCAGATCAAGAGTCGCTTACTTTACCAGCTCAGCTAGCCAGGTGCCCCCCTTCTGTACCCTTTATAGACATCTGTCTTAGCACTTACAGTACTTGATATAGCTCTAACTTAGCTCAATGCATGGCACGTAATGGATACCCAGTAGATGTTAATGTGTGTGAAAGAAAAGAGAGACAGATCTTAGTTTGACTTCAAGTAGATTAAAAAAAAATTCTCTTGCATTTCATTAAGTAACAGGACAAAAAGGGACCATAAATATAAGCAGGTTAATTAAATGGAAAAGAGTCTAAGGATTATCTCTTATACAGTTGCTCTTTCCTAGTGTTGGGCCTACTTATGTCTGTAAGGAAAAGGCGATGCTGGTCACGTGTGAAACCTGGTGGTCCTCTGGAGACCTGTCTCTGCTTTGTGCCCCTGCCAGTCCTTTATCTTACTTCTCGTACTGGTAGTGGTTTTGTTTTGCTTTGGTGTTTTGTTTGTTTTGTTTCCCTTTGGTTATGACGTCCCCTCCCAGCTCTGGTGCAAGAAGCAACATGCTTCTTATGTGCAGTGTGAATGTGGAGCTGTGTGACGGCACAGCATCATGTCGTGGGGAGAGTGCCAAGGATTCAAGGAATTACTAGAAAAAAGAGACCAGCTACAGAGATACAGTGTTCATGAAGAGAGAGGGTAAGGGCCCAGGACCTAGGCAGAACAGAAAGGATGTTAGAACCGGGGGCCAAAGCCCTTGGTTGGTGAACAAGAATGTTGCCCATGCAGGGACAGTGAGTATAAGGCCCCGGACAAAATGTGACTTTCAGGCACCTATAGCACCTGGAGTTAGAAGGAGTCAGGAAGATTTTGTACATGAAGTCCACATACTTTGTGGGATTCTCTGGAGTCCAACTCTTCTGTCTCACCTTCTGTACTTCCTGTGATAGACTGGGGCCTTTATCAACAGGTGTGGGTCATCACAGGCCTGTATTGGGTATCTGTTGAGGTTATGGGTACGAAAGCATTTGGGAAGTCCCTAATGGAACATCGAGTTTTACAATTTCTGTATAAGTCTTCTTCTTTCTATTAGAAAACACTTGCTTTTTGCTTAGCCATACTTTCTATCTGAAATTTGTATCTTTTCTATATGCTCTTTGGGAGGTTCTGCATATGGGATGTACGTTCTGGTATAGCCTTGTATTCTAACTTAATTCTGAGACTTTCTCAGCAAATGAAGTTAGCTTTATAAGTTGAATTAAGCTATTTTTATATTGTATATATTTTTTTGCCCACTGGGGTATAAACTTCTTCAAGAAAGAGGTGTAACGTTTGCCCATATGAAGGAATTGGTACATTCTTATAGAATGGCCAGAACTAAAAAATGTTCTGTGCTAGAGCTGTTAAAATTTCAACCCTGCCTTTTTCTTGTGAAAAATATCTCCTTAGATGTGTACCTGTATTGATAAGCCATCTGCAACTCTGTGCAAGAGGATTAGCAAGCAGTGAAGGCAAGGGAAAACACTTCAAGGAGAAACATTACAAATATTCTTGCTTTCAGGCTAGACATAGTATTATGCCATAGCTGCACATTATAAAACCATTTCTTTTTGAAGTTGATTCACTGGACCAATGATTTGAAATTCAGCTTGATGTTAGAGCTTTTTTTAAAAAAATTAATTTAATTTCTTCAGTGTTTCAAGATTCATTGTGTCTGCCCCACACCCAGTGCTCCATGCAATATGTGCCCTCAGTACCCACCAGCAGGCTCTCCCATCCCCCCACCCCCCTCCCTCCAAGTCCTTCAGTTTGTTTCTGAGTCCAAAGTCTCTCATGTTTCATTTCTCTCCCCCAAATTACCCTACCTCCCATTTCCTTTCCTTCTATTGCTGTCCTCCATATTACTCCTTAAGCTCCACAAGTAAGTTCCATATGAAATCATGTTATACTTGACTTTCTCTGCTTGGCTTATTTCACTCAGCATAATCTCTTCCAATCCAGTCCATGTTGCTACAAAAGTTGAGTATTCATCCTTTCTGATGGAGGCGTAGTATTCCATTGTATATATGGACCATATCTGCTTTATCCAATCGTCTGTTGAAGGGCACCTTGGCTCTTTCCACAGTTTGGTGATTGTGGCCATTGCTACTATGAACATTGGGGTACATATGACCCTTCTTTTCACTACATCTATATCTTTGGGGTAAATACCCAGTAGTGCAATTGCAGGGTCATGGGGTAGCTCTATTTTTAATTTTTTAATTTTTTTAAAGATTTTATTTATTTATTTATTTGACAGAGAAAGAGATCACAAGTAGGCAGAGAGGCACGCAGAGAGAGAGGAGGAAACAGGCTCCCTGCTGAGCAGAGAGCCTGATGCGGGCCTCGATCCCAGGACCCTGAGATCATGACCTGAGCCAAAGGCAGAGGCTTTAACCCACTGAGCCTCCCAGGTGCCCATTTATTTTCAATTTTTTAAGGAATCTCCACACTGTTTTCCAAAGCAGCTGCACCAACTTGCATTCCCACCAACAGTGTAAGAGAGTTCCCCTTTCTCCGCAGCCTCTCCAACACTTGTTGTTTTCTGTCTTGTTAATTTTGGCCATTCTGACTGGTGTAAGGTGGTATCTCAGTGTGGTTTTGATTTGAATTTCCCTGATAGCTAGTGACACTGAACATTTTTTCATGTGTCTGTTAGCCATTTGTATATCTTCTATGGAGAAGTGCCTCTTCATGTCTCCTGCCCATTTTTTATGTGGTGATCTTTATTTTAGTTGTTGAGTTTGAGTAGTTCTTTATAGATCTTGGATATCAGCCCTTTGTCTGTAGTGTCATTTGCAAATATCTTCTCCCATTCTGTGGGCTGCCTCTTTGTTTTGTTGACTGTTTCCTTTTGCTGTGCAGAAGCTTTTTATTTTGATGAAGTCCCAAAAGTTCATTTTTACTTTTATTTCCTTTGCCTTGGAGACGTGTCTTGAAAGAAGCTACTGTGGCCTATGTCAGTGAAGTTACTGCCTATGTTCTCCTCTAGGATTTTGATAGATTCCTGTCTCATGTTGAGGTCTTTCATCCATTTCAAGTTTATCTTTATGTATGGTGTAAGAGAATGGTCGAGTTTCATTCTTCTGTATGTAGCTATCCAATTTTGCCAGCACCATTTATTGAAGGGACTGTCTTTTTTACACTGGGTATTTTTTCCTGCTTTGTCAAAAATTATTTGACCATAGAGTTGTGGGTCCTTGTGGACTCTCTGCTGTCTTCCATTGGTCTATGTGTCTGTTTTTGTGCCAGTACCATGCTGTCTTGGTGATGATAGCTTTGTAATAAAAACCTTGAAATCAAGTAACGTGATGCCCCCAGCTTTATTTTTATTTTTCAACATTTCCTTAGCAATTTGGGGTCTTTTCTGGTTCCATATAAATTTTAGGATTGTTTATTACAGCGCTTTGAAAAATGTTGGTAGAATTTTATCGGGATGGCATTGAAAGTATAGTTTGCTCTTGGCAGTATAGACATTTTGACAATGTTTATTCTTCTGATCCATGAGCATGGAATGCTCTTCCATCTTTGTGTGTCTTCTTCAATTCCCTCATGAGTCTTTTGTAGTTTCTCGAGTACAGATCCTTAACTTCTTTGGTTAGGTTTATTCCTAGGTATCTTATGGTTTTTGGTGCTCTAGCAAACATAATCGACTCTCTGATTTCCCTTTCTATATTTTTATTGTTAGTGTATAAGAACACAACTGATTTCTGTGCATGGATTTTGTATCCTGCCACATTTCTGAATGGTTGTATGAGTTCTAGTAGGTTGCAGGTAGAGTGTTTTGGGTTTTCCATATAGAGTATTATGTCATCTGTGAAGAGAGAGAGTGTGACTTCTTCTTTGCCAATTTGAATACCTTTTATTTCTTTCTGTTGTCTGATTTCTGTTGCTAAAACTTCTAACAGTATGTTGAACAATAATGGTGAGAGTGGGCATCCTTGTCTTGTTCCTGATCTCAGTGGGGAAGACTGTCAGTTTTTCCCTGTTGAGAATCATATTCGCTGTGGGTTTTTCGTAGATAGATTTTATGAGGTTGAGGAATGTTCCCTCTATCTCTATATATTGAAGAATTTTAATCAGGAATGGATGCTGTATTTTGTCAGATGCTTTTTCTGCATCAGTTGAGAGGACCATGTGGTTCTTTTTTCATCTCTTATTGATTTGTTCTATCATGTTGATTGATTTTCGAATGTTGAACCACCTTGCATCCCAGCGATAAATCCCACCTGTTCGTGGTGGATAATCTTTTTAATGTACTGTTGGATCCTTCTTAACAAGGATCTTGTTAAGAATCTTGGCATCCATATTCATGAGGGATACTGGTCTGAAAATCTCCTTTTTGATGGGGTCTTTGTCTGGTTTGGGGATTAATGTAATGCTGGCTTCATAGAAATAGTCTGGAAGGTTTCCTTCTGTTTCTATTTTTTGAAACAGCTTCAGGAGAATAGGTATTATTTCTTCTTTGAATGCTTTGTAGAATTCCCCTGGGGAATCTGTCAGGTCCTGGGCTCTTGTTCTTCGGGAGGTTTTTGTTCACTGCTTCAATCTCATTACTAGACATTGGTCTATTCAGGTTGTCAGTTTCTTTCTTTTTCAGTCTTGGAAATTTATAGGTTTCCAGGAATTCATCCATATCTTCCAGGTTGTTTAAGTTATTGGCATATAACTGTTGGTAGCGATATCTGATGATTATTTCTATTTTCTTGGCATTAGTTGTGATCTCTCCCTTTTCATTCATAATTTTATTAATTTGGGTCCTCTCCCTTTTCTTTTGGACTACTTTGGCCGATGGTTTATCAAGCTTATTAATTCATTCAAAGAACCAGCTTCTAGTTTTATTGATCTGTTCTATATCTCTAGTTTCTAATTCATTGATGCCTGCTCTAATCTTAATTATTTACCAGCTTGCATGTGGGGTTGGCTTAATTTGTGGTTGATTATCCAGTTGTTTTAAGGTGTAATGAGAGTTGGTGTATTCTGGATTTCTCAGTTTTTTTTGAGTGAGGCTTGGATAGCTACGTATTTCCCCCTTAGGACTACCTTTGCTGTATCCCATAGGTTTTGGACTGATGTATCTTCATTCTCAATCGTTTCCGTGAGGTATTTCAGTTCTTCTTTGATTTCCTTGTTGATCCAAAGACTCTTGAGCAGGATAGTCTTTAGCTTCCAAGTGTTTGAATTCCTTCTGAACTTTTTCTTATGGTTGAGTTCCAGTTTCAAGGCATTGTAGTCAGAGAATATTCAGGGACTATTCTCAATCTTTTGGTATCTGTTACGCCCTGATTTGTTACCTAGTATGTGGTCTATTCTGGAGAAAGTTCCATGTGCACTCGAGAAGAATGAGTATTGTGCTGTTTTAGGGTGGAATGTTCTGAATATATCTATGAGATCCATCTGGTCCAGTGTGTCATTCAAGGCTCTTGTTTCTTTGTTGATTTTCTGTTTAGATGATCTGCCCATTGCTGAGAGTGGTGTGTTAGGATCTCCTACAATTAATGTGTTCATATCAGTATGTCTCTTTATTTTGGTTAACAGTTGGGTTATGTAATTGGCTGCTCCCATGTTGGGGCATAAATATTTACAATTGTTAGATCTTCTTGGTGTATAAACTCTTTAAGAATGATATAGTGTCCTTCTTATATCTCTGACTACAGTCTTTAAATTAATATCTTATTTGTCTGATAAGAGAATCTCTACCTTGGCTTTCTTTTGAGGTCCATTGGCATGAAAGATGGTCCTCCATCCCCTTACTTTCAGTCTGGAAGTGTCTTTAGATTCAAAATAGGTCTCTTGTAGACAGCATATGGATGGGTCATGTCGTTTTATCCAGTATGCAACCCTGTGTGCCGTTTTATTAGAGCATTTAGGCCATTCACATTGAGAGTGATTATTGATAGATACGTTTTTATTGACATCATGTTTTCTGTGAAGTTCTTATTTCTATAGATTACCTCTGTAACTTTCTGTTCTGTATCACTCTTGGGTTTGTTCCTCCTTTATAGAACCCCCCTTAATATTTCTTGTAGTGCTGGCTTGGTGGTCACATGATCTTTTAGACCTTTCCTGTCCTGGAAGCTCTTTATCTCTCCTTCCAATTTGAAAGTCAACCTTGCTGGGTACATTTCCTTGGTTGCATATTTTTTTTCATGTAATTTCCTGAGTATGTCTTGCCATTCCTTTCTGGCCTGCCAGGTTTCTGTGGATAGGTCTGACGTTATTTTGATGGTCCTCCCTCTGTACATAAGGGATCTGTTCCTCCAGCTGCCCTTAAGACATATTCTTTAAATTTATGATTCATGCATTTTACAGTTATGTGCCTGGAAGTTTTTCTAGCCTCGTTGATCTTGGGGGGTGTCTTCTCTGCCTCTAGGATATGAACACTTGTTTTATTCCCCAGATTAGGGAAATTTTCATCCAGGATTTGTTCAACTATATCTTGTAGACTTCTCTCTCTCTCTCAACTCCCTCTGTGATTCCAATAATTCTGATATTGGAGCATTTCATGGCATCATTTATTTCCCTAATTCTATTTTCATGGAATTTTAGGTGCTTGTTCCAAGACTTTTCTTGCTTCTCCTTTTTAATCTATCTGTCTTCTAGATCACTAATGCAATCTTCAGCTGTACTTACTCTAGCTGTTAGCGTATTTAAATTAGATTGGATCTCATTGATAGCCTTTTTAATTTCTGCCAGTTCAGCTTTCATTCCCCCCTTAGAGCTTCTATCTGGCCATTAATGTTCTTTTCTACCTTAGCCATTGCTTGGATAATTGCTACCCTGAATTTCTGTCATATTGTTTGTGTTCATATCCGATAATTCTGTGATGGGGTTGCAGTCTCTGAGTTTTTCTTCTGCTGGTTGTTCATCCTCCGAGTCATTTTGGTGAGCGGTAGTTGGGAGGATGTATAGCTGAATATATTCCATCATCCACGCGAGTTGCTCGTTGGAAGTTTCAGAGCAATCAGAAGTCACCACCAAAAAGGAAGAAGAAAGAAAAAAGAGAGTGAAAAAAAATTAAAGAAGCAAGAAAAAACCTGGCCAAAACTGACCCCAATGGTAACATTTATATGGGACAAAACCAAAAAAGAATAAACAAAAAGACCATCAAATGTAAAAGAAAGGTGGAAAAAAGCAAAAAGCAAAACCCAACCTAAATGACCCCCAAGAACAATATTTATATATCACAAAGGCAAAAACAAATACACAGAAACACTGACAGAAGAATAGGATGGGAAGTTGAGTACAAACCCTCGTTGTGGGCAAGAAAAGTATTTCAGATCCTCCTGGATGTGTCTTGTTATTATTGTTAGAGGACTCCACTTTCTGGAGATATAGGGATATTCAAACTGGTTTATATATAGGGGTAGTGTTGAATGGTAATGAAGGATTACCTTGAAGCTTATATCTATGTGTATACTTAAAAGAAAAAAGAAAAGAAGAAAAAACAAATACAGATATGTGTTTGAAAAAAGTTCAAGGTAAAAATTGTTATGGAGTGTTGTATTAAGTATCACGTTGTAATAATAAGTAGGTTAAAAAATAGAGGAACAAGACCCATGAGAATAATTTAAAATTTAAAATGAAATCTTAAAAATAAAAATAAATATAAGTTAAAAAGAAAATAAAATGAAAAGCTGCATCTATGAAATATACAGGCTTAGGGGTAGTACCGAGAGCTTAATATATTGTTTTTTTCCCGATGTTGGGGTTTTACGATTTTATTGAGACCCTTTTGTGTTGTTGTCTTGTTCTTCTGGCTTGCCTTATGTGGGAGGGGCCTGCCGCAATGTTTTCCACCAGTGTGGCCTGGCCTGAGTCTCTCTGCCCCCCTTCAAGGTGCTTCACTCTATGGCAACCGGGTTTTCAGGCTTTTGTTCCCTGTAGGATTTGTTCTTTTGTGGCTTTTTGCAACTTTTTGGACAGTCAGGACAATGTAAGCCGTCCACCTCTAGACCGCCGTCTCAGAAAGATGTCTCAGTTAGCTCCCCTGTGGATGGTGCGGTGCACAGAGACTCCCTCTCTATATTCCCCTGCACCCCGCCACCTGTCACAGGTAGTGCGCACCTGCAGTTGCTAGCCAGAATGGCGCCCGTGGCCCCCCGCTTGTCGCTTCACTCCCGTGCCGCAGAAACTGGGACTGATACCTGTTTGTGGGAGCCTGTCCCTGTCCACATGCTCTCTGGAGCCCACACCATGCTGGGATCACTAGGACCCTGCGATCCTGCAAGTCACATGGAAGGCTGCAGAGTCACCTCTGTTGCAGATAGCGTGCACCTAGCCCAAGCGGGCGGTGGAGTTAGGGGCTTCCCACGCTGCCTGATCCCCTCTGGCAGTGCCCGGGAGCGCTTTCTGTCTCTGGTCTGGAGCCGCAGCTTTGTATCCGCCCGTCACTTTCCCTGGTCGCCTCTTATGACCCTTTGTTTTTGAGTGCTTTTAACCAGAGTGCAGCTGGATGCTGCTCCCGGAGCACAGGGCACTTTCGTGCTGGGGTATTGCTTCCCCGTGGGTTGCTTCTGGTGGCTCCCTCCCCGTCCTTTTGTCCTCCGAAATCAGCTTCTGCTCTGGCTCCAATGTACCTCTCCGCTGATGCTCTTCTGCCCCCAGAGAGATCCAGAAGTATGTAGCCTTACATCTCAGGCTGATTCCATGTGTTCACAGTGTTCTTGTATATCTTTAGCCCATTTCAGGGGACCCTTTGAAGTGGGGTCTCCTGCTTTTCTGCCATCTTGCCCCTTCTCTCCTTTGTTTTTTGTTTTTTTTTTTTATTAAAATGACTAGTATTAGTCCACTAGGCTGGCAAATTTTTTATGTCATAAGAAATGAAAAAGCTTTGTTTGTAGTCTAGTGCTCAGTTACAAACAAGTAGTAACTCTAAGCCTCCTGACCAGCATTGTTGAAGTTTTAAAAAGTCTAGCATCTCTTTAGGGCTTTTACATAAGTTGACCAAAAGCAGCTTATTCGAAGAACTAAATTTGAATTATTCCTTAAAAAAGGAGAAAAGGATGAGTTGGGATTGGAGAAGACGGAATTTCCAGGGGGCCTTCAAGATTCCCGCAGGTGTATACACACCTTCTCCCAGTTACTTAGTGAAACAGCATTTTGGTGCTGCTGTGAAAAGGCATTGCTGATGTAATTAAGGTCCCAAAGTAGTTGATCTTAAAATATGGAGATCATAGACGTGGGCTTTATTCATCTACGAGCCATTTCAATCTGATTAGAGGTCAGAGTCTGGGTGATCAATGAGATTTGAGACTTGAGGAGGATTTGACATGGAGGAGACTCCTCTTTTGCTGGTTTTACAGGTAGAGTCGTCCGTGGGCCATGGAATGTGAGTGGCCTGTAGGATCTGAGAGGGACCCGTGGCTGGGAGCAACGAGGAAATAGAGGCATCAGTCCTACAACTGCGAGGAACCGAACTCTGTCAATACTAAGGATGTGGTTGAAAACACATCCTCTGGCAGTGTCTGGGTGGCTCAGTCAGTTAAACATCTGCCTTTGGTTCAGGTCATGATCCCAGGGTCATGGGATGGAATCCCGCATCAGGCTCCTTGCTCAGCAGGGACTCTGCCCCTCCCCCTTCTTGTCCTCACTCCCTCACTCTCTCTCAAATAAATAAATCTTAGAAAGATAGGAAGGGAGGGAGGGAGGGAGGGAGGGAGGGAAGAAAGAAAGAAAGAAAGAAAGAAAGAAAGAAAGAAAGAAAGAGAAAGAAAACACATCCTCTGCCCCTTCCCCTTCTTGTCCTCACTCCCTCACTCTCTCTCAGATAAATAAATCTTAGAAAGATAGAAAGGAAGGAAGGGAGGGAGGGAGGAAGAGAGGATGGGAGGGAAGGATAAAGGAAAGAAGGAAGGAAGCAAGAGAGAAAGAGAAGGAAGAAAGAAAACACATCCTCTCATCCCTCAGCCTTCAAAGGGGAAGCTAGCTAGTGCCATTGACACCGTAGTTCCAGATTTATGATGCTCTGAGCTGATAACCCAGGCATGCGGAGATAGGCTTCTGACCTATAGGACTTTGAATTAATGAATTGGTATTGCTTTAAGCCACTGAGTTTGTGCTAATTTTTTATTCAGCAATAGAAAGCACATAGGAGGGGCGCCCGGGTGGCTCAGTTGGTTGAGCGACTGCCTTCGGCTCAGGTCATGATCCCGGAGACCCAGGATCGAGTCCCACATCGGGCTCCCTGCTCGGCGGGAGGCCTGCTTCTCCCTCTCCCACTCCCCCTGCTTGTGTTCCCTCTCTGGCTGTGCTTCTCTCTGTCAAATAAATAAATAAAATCTTGAAGAAGAAGAAGGAGAAGGAAGAAGGAAGAAGAAGGAAGGAAGGAGGAGGAGGAGGAGGAGAAGAAGAAGCAGCCGCCGCTGCCTGCCAGTTGCTTCCAGCCCTCCAGCTGGCCGGCGTCTGGAGCAGACATCAGGGAACAAGGACAGGTCTGCCAAATCCATGGCCTAAAGAATTCACTAGCATCATAATGTAGTTATTGCTTTATGACACTAAGTTTAGGGTACTTTGTTATACAACAGAAAACCAGGATACGTGTTTTTTACAAGATACTGTAAAAGTGAAATCTCGAAAAGGCACTCAGAATACAAGCAGTGGCCATGCAGTGACTACACTGTTGGTCAAAGCTGTTACAGCCTGCCCAGCCTCATGGGGAGAGAACGTAGATCCCACTTCTTAGAGGAGAGAGTCAAAGAATTTGGGAGCCACAAAACAAAACAACCCAAGCAAACAGAACACACACAGAAACACTTTTTTAATATTGAAATAAAATTAGGCTTACAGAACAGTTATAAAAGTAGTACAAAGAATGTCTGATGTTAACATCTTACAGAACCATAGCGCGGTTCTCAAAACCAGGAAATCAACACTGATATAATCGTATTAACTCAACTGCACATCTTATTCGAGTTTTGCCAGTTTTCGTCCGTTTTTCTAGTATTGGGTGTGATCTGGGGTCCCGCACTGTGTTTCGTCTTCTCTCTAGCAGGAGTCCCCCCGAGTCAGGGGCAGCTCCTCACTCTTTCTTGTCTTTTATGGTTTTTTTTTTAATTTTTAAAAAGATTTTATTTACTTATTTATTTGAGAGAGTGAGAGAAGGAGCCAGGGGAGGGGCGGAGGGAGAGGGAGAAGCCAACTTTCTGCTGAGCAGGGAGCCAGCCATGTAGCTTCATTCTGGGAACTTGAGCCGAAGGCAGATGCTTAACCAACTGAGCCACCAGGCGCCCTGGCTTTAACACTTCAGAAGTGCACCGGGAAGTTACTTTGTAAGATGCCACTCAATTTGAGTTTGGCATGTTTTTCATGATTCGATCGAGGTTTGTAGTTTTGGCAAAAGTACCTCAGAAGCAGTGGTGTGTCCTCAGGGCACGGTATCGGGGCACACGCGATGCCATGCTATTTCTGGTGGTGGGGATTGCGCTCCGTTGGCTAAGGTGGTGTCTGCCGCCTTACTCCGTTGTACATTTCTTTGTGGGGAACTAGTTTGAGGCTCTGCAAACACCCCTTTCTTCCTCATATTTTGGTGGCGCCATGTTTTAAACTGCTGCAGAGTTCAAATTTCTTGTCATTAGACCCAACAGACAGAAACTTAGTTTTTCAAATTTGGATAGTTGTTTTGTCACAGACCTGTGACAGTTTGCAGGCTGGCTCTGGTCTGCAGTCCATTCTTTGACAGGAATGTTCCGGACTATACGCCTTCCCCCGGTCATTTCTCGCATTACTGTCAGTTTAGAGTTTCAATAGCAAATCCTGTATGTCATTCTTCTGCTTAAAATCCTTCATAAACTCCCCACAACCTGTCGATAAAACCCAGACTTGGCGCGGCATTCATGCTTGCCTCCTGCCCCATCTTCATGCTGTCCTTTTTCTACTACGACCGTGCCGTTCCTCCTGCTCGCCCTCTCCGTGTAGGTGCACTTCACTTTAAATGGCCAATTCCTTCAGTGCTCATGAACACCTCTTCTCCCCAGCCTGGGCTTGCTGGGTTTCCCCCAGGTCCGTTCCCTTATCTGTGCTAGAACTTAACTCTGTATGCTGTTCAGCATGTGTCTTAATCCGTTTGACTCCCAAGTTTGAAGGCACAGATTTTGAGTTCTTAAGAGCAGCCCATGGCAAATGCTCAAAAACCTGAGTTATAATTTGAGCACTGAGATAGTTTTCAGGAAAAAAAAAATCTGCAGCATTAAGTAAGATCTGTGTGACAACATGGATTGTTGACATGCAGAGACAGTGGCTAGGAAAGCCCTTGGTGGGGACCCACAGTGTTCCTGATGGATAGGGCCAGCTGTGGAGACGGAGGCTCTTGACTTCAGGTGCTTCCTTCGTGCGTGTGGTCCCTACCTGTGGCGGGCAGATAAATAATTCAAACAAGCTAGCAAGCCAACATGACAGTGTAGCTCCAGGACCAAGCCTGGTGCCTCCTTAGACCCATTTCCTCACTGTTGGGGCTGGTTTCTTTGTCTTGCAAACCTTAGCCTAGAGTGGGCAGAGATCCTTTCCTTCCTCTCCACGCAGCTCCTCCTCCTCCTGACTCCTCTTTTCTCTGAATAAATAGCAGTATGGTAGGGCAGGTCAAGGGACTTTTTTCGGTTACTTTTCATTCTTGGTTCATCCCAACATAGTCTTTATGTTTCAAAGGAAAGTTAAAAAAATGTTAACAGTGGTTTGAAATTAAGCCCACCTCACTTCTGTAGCTCTTTGAACAGAAGCAGAGGAATCTCCCTATTCTTCTTTTTCCTATTTAAATTGTGCTTAGTCATTTATATCTCACTGTTGCTAGACTTTATATTTAGTCTGAATTGTGAAGCTTCAGTAAATAAAACTTCTAAAAAGCTTCCCAAAACTGGGGTGCCTGGGTGGCTCAGTTGGTTAAGCATCTGCCTTTGGCTCAGGGCATGATCCCAGAATCCTGGGATGGAGCCCCGGCTCAGTGGGGAGTCTGTTTCTCCCCCTCCTCCTGCTACTCCCGCCCATCACTGGTGATTGTTCTCTCTCCAAAAACGAAACAAAGCAAAGCAAAACAAAACAAAACAAGAAACCCAAAAGACTTTACCAAAAAAAAGTTTCCCAACACTAAGGGTGACAATTACTCTAGGCACAAGAGGGAGTTAGAATGCCAAATAATGTATCCTAGAGATGTTCCTAAGTTTATTCAACATTTTCTAATTCACACAATACCCTCTTTGTTAATAATATAAACCACAGATATAAAAAATTCCAGTGAATCTTCTGAATCAAAATTTTGTAAGGAAAACTCTTTAACCCCATACACTCTATTATTAAATTTTACTGTTAAGGGGAAGATACGAAACAAAGTCCTCCCCCTCCAAAAACCCCCCAAACAAACAAACAGAAAAACTATATCAAGTGGCCCTATGAACTACATTTGGGGAGGGCAGTATATTTCAGTTTTCATCTGGAATCACTTAAAAACAGTGTGCTTGAATGGTTAACATAAAACTATACTGTGATGTAGTTAATATCTTTGCAGTTCTTTGAAGATTAGGGGTGATTTCAGAAAGATCTCTTTGCTTGTTTCTGTTTTTTGTTTTTTTTTTTTTAAATCCAGGTAAATCTTTTTACTTCCTGTCCTTCAGGCTATCTATAAACCATAGAAATTTTTATTGTTTTAAAATATAGGATATAGCAGGCTTATGTAGTCAAATGATACTGGTGATTTAAAATCATGGTGGCCAACTGCTGAACAGAGCCCAAAAACAAGATAGCCTTTTCCAAAAGTCTACTCTGATGATTTAAGACTTACTGCCTGAACAAGTCCCTGAGACTCAACCACATCAGCTTTCTTTGGAGGTAATCCTTGTCCTTCCCGGCCTACAGAAGGCTTAGTGCCGGGGCTGCTCTCCAGAGTACAGAATCAAAGGAAGAGAGCTCCAAGAATGTTGCTCCGATATTCCGGGCACATCAAGGGTTTGATCACTGGAGACCTGAGCCACTAATTGGGCCTGTAGTGGTGTGAGAAGAGGTGGTTACAATAAGGAGACACATTTTTTAAGAATCAAAGTTGAAGAGCATATATAAGGCAAATATTGTCTCTAAAACAGTCTAAGATCTCTGGATTTCATCTGTTTAACTATGACCCACTAAGAAAAATGCATTTTACATCACTACCCAGTATGCATCTCGAGGCCTAAAACTGAAACAAAGATGGATGGAAACAAAGTACGTGTGACAGCCTTGGGTAGTGTCCATTTTAGTATTTTTTTTTATTGTTACTTAAATTTTTTTTCCCAGTGTTCCAAGATTCATTCCCCATTCCCCACACCCAGTGCTCCATGCAATAGGTGTCCCCAATACCCACCACCAGGCTCTCCTATCCCCCCACCCCCCTCCCTCCAAGTCCCTCAGTTTGTTTCTGTGTCCAAAGTCTCTCTTGTTTCGTTTCTCTCCCTGAATTACCCTACTTCCCATTTACTTTCCTTCTCCTACTGTCCTCTAGGTTACCCCTTATGCACCACAAGTAAGTGAAACCATGCGATACTTGACTTTCTCTACTTGGCTTATTTCACTCAGCATAATCTCTTCCAGTCCAGTCCATGTTGCTACAAAAGTTGGATATTCATCCTTTCTGATGGAGGCATAGTATTCCATTGTATATATGGACCACATCTTCTTTATCCATTCATCTGGTGAAGGGCACCTTGGCTCTTTCCACAGTTTGGCGATTGTGGCCATTGCTGCGATGAACATTGGGGTACATATGGCCCTTATTTTCACTACATCTGTCTCTTTGGGGTAAATGCCCAGTAGTGCAATTGCAGGGTCATAGGGTAGCTCTATTTTTAATTTTTTAAGGAACCTCCACACTGTTTTCAAAAGCGGCTGCACCAGTTTACATCCCACCAACAGTGTAAGAAGGTTCCCCTTTCTCCGCAGCCTCTCCAACACTTGTTTCCTGACTTGTTAATTTTGGCCATTCTGACTGGTGTAAGGTGGTATCTCAGTGTGGTTTTGATTTGAATTTCCCTGATAGCTAGTGACACTGAACATTTTTTCATGTGTCTGTTGGCCGTTTGTATATCTTGTATGGAGAAGTGCCTCATCATGTCTCTTGCCCATTTTTTGATGTGTTCATCTTCTTTTTGGATGTTGAGTTTGAGGAGTTCTTTATACATCTTGGATACCAGCCCTTTGTCTGTAGTGTCATTTGCAAATATCTTCTCCCATTCTGTAGGTTGCCTCTTTGTTTTGTTGATTGTTTCCTTTGCTGTACAGAAGCTTTTTATTTTGATGAAGTCCCAGAAGTTCATTTTCGCTTTTGTCTCCTTTGCCTTTGGAGACGAGTCTTGAAAGAAGTTGCTGTGGCCGATGTCAAAAAGGTTACTGCCTATGTTCTTTTCCAGGATTTTGATGGATTTCTGCCTCATGTTGAGGTCTTTCATCCATTTTGAGTTTGCCTTTGTGTGTGGTGTAAGAGAATGGTCTAGTTTCATTCTTCTATACGTAGCTGTCCAATTTTCCCAGCACCATTTATTGAAGAGACTGTCTTTTTTCCACTGGATGTTTTTTCCTGCTTTGTCAAAGATGATTTGACCATAGATTTGTGGGTCCATATGTGGACTCTCCACTCTGTTCCATTGGTCTATTTGTCTGTTTTTGTGCCAGTACCATGCTGTCTTGGTAATCACAGCTTTGTAATAAAGCCTGAAGTCAGGTAATGAGATGCCCCCAGCTTTGCTTTCCTTCTTCAGCAATTCCTTAGCGATTCGGGGGTCTTTTTTGGTTCCATATAAATTTTAGGATTGTTTGTTCCAGCGTTTTGAAGAATGTTGGTGGAATTTTGATCGGAATGGCATTGAAAGTATAGATTGCTCTGGGCAGTATAGACATTTTGACAATGTTTATTCTTCCGATCCATGAGCATGGAATGCTCTTCCATCTTTTTGTATCTTCCTCAATTTCTTTCATGAGTGTTCTGTAGTTCCTCGGGGACAGATCCTTACGTTCTTTGTTTAGGTTTATTCCTAAGTATCTTATAGTTTTTGGTGTTATAGTAAACGGAATCGATTCTCTAATTTCCCTTTCTGTTTTTTCATTGTTAGTATATAAGAATGCAACTGATTTCTGTGCATTGATTTTGTGTCCTGCCACATTACTGAATTGTTGTATGAGTTCTAGTAGTTTGGAGGTAGAGTCTTTTGGGTTTTCCACATAGAGTATCATGTCATCTGCAAACAGAGAGAGTTTGACTTCCTCTTTGCCAAGCTGGATACCTTTTATTCCATTTTAGTATTTTTAATTAAGAAAATGCTAGTAAGGGCGCCTGGGTGGCTCACTCAAGTAAGCATCTGCCTTAGGCTCAGGTTAGGGGATCGAGCCCTACATGGGGCTCTCTGTTCAGCCAGGGATCCTGCTTTCCCCTCTCCCTATGTCTCCCCACTGCTATTGTGCTCTTTCTCTCTCTGTCTCTCTCTGTCTCTGCTCCCTCTCTCTCACACACATGAATAAATAAAGTCTTTAAAAAAAGAAAAGAAAATGCTCGTCAGTGAACTCATGTCATTGTGCACTTATTGGCCACTTCCCACAGTCTGGAAAAACACTGCCTAATATTGAATTTACATTTATTTCAATGGTTGCAGAAAATGTAATAGAAAAACTTTTTTTTACTAAAAGTGCTTTTATTTAGCTCGAGCTTCCTTTTTATTTATCAGACGTGATTCTGAATCAAGTCTGTCCAATCAGGGAACAGCATTGTTATACTTGGTGGTATTCAGATAAATGTGAGGCCTGACATGCTAGAGCTGGGAGTTGAAGGGGCCTGGAGAGGCAGTCCAGGTAGGCCGCTCCTCGTGCAGCAGCCTGAGGAAGGACTGGTTGTAATTCATCAGAATGAATTGCAGTAGTTTCTATCGTCACGTCCTAACAGTAGAGTATATTTAAAAATAGTGTCCCGAGGGCACTGGTGTTGTGAGTGGATGCTTCTGGATGTGAATGTTGGGGGAGAGTATAGAGGAAGCCGCTCCCATCTCTGGGTACCGCTGGAGGAGAAGTGTCCCCAGAACTTTCTTGGCTTGGGCACTCAGGCAGCTCTTAGATGTGGGCTTGGCTGTGTTAGCCAGGGCCTAATAAGAACATATGTCATAAAAATTTAAAAAGATCAATTTAGGGAAAGGGGTGGTCACCATCTCGGGAGCTGAGGAGGAAGCCTGGGACTGTGTTGGCCTGACGTCTTGCTCGGTCTCGGGTCTGTGCGTTTCCCATTCTGCCGAGACACAGGGTAAGGAGACCTGGCCTCACATCTGAGCCTTCAGTTGCCCAAGAAAGTGAATAAGCACATTTAACATTTGTAAATAAATTTAATATTTTTAGTCAAAACCTTATCCCCTAATATATTAAAACTACAGAAATCACATTTATTTCTGCTAGATTCTAAGGGGCTTTCTAAGTGTTCACTCCAGTCTTGGGGCTCCTTTCTCTGCCTCACTTTCCCCTAGCACATAGAAGTCTCATAGGCTTTTCTTCTATCAGTGTATTATCATGGACAGACAAGCTCTAGGGAGGCCAGATGATAAATTCCCTTCCTATCCAGCTGGTATTTTCTGTGAAAGAGACAAACTGTAATACTCACAATGAAGGCAGCAGGCTTGTCTTAAGTGCTGTCATTTATTATACAAAGTTAATGCTAATAAAACGAAGGAATTTTTTTTCAATTTTTTAAAATGGAATCAGGAATCAGCAAAGTATAGCTTATGGGCCAAATATGGCATATACCTGCTTTTGTAAATAAAATTTTATTGGAACACAGCCTTGCCTATTCATTTAGGTATAATTTATGCCTGCTTTTACATTATAGTGACAGAATTAAGTAGTGGCTGTAGAGACAGTGTGGCCAACCAAAGCCTAAAATCTTTGCCATCTGACCCTTTACAGAAACAGGTTGACTGCCCTGGACTGAAGGAATATTTAAAGACCGAAGTATTGTTCTTAGTAAGAGTGGTTGAGGCCATTTTCTGTTCAATGGCATGAAAAAGATCTTGACACAATAGATAATAATTCATAACTAGTTTTGATGAGGGAAAATTCCCAAAGTCTATTGGGTGATTGGGGTCTATTCCTTTTTTTTTTATAGTAAAAGATTAAAAATCATTATACATTCATTCGTTAATGCTGAGAAGATAGCTAATGAGGCATATATGACAGATTGTGGGTGGCACGCTGATAATTTAACTGTGCACGGAGGGTTGGTCACATGATTTTGGCTCTCATTGCCTGTTCTCATAGTCTTTATAATAATTGTGAATTTTAATTAATTTTTAAATTTATTAATGTCAATCTAAGATTATACTTGCTACAGATCAATAAGACTAAGCTAATAGTCACTTGCAAAGAACCCCATATTTCTTGTATTTAATGGATGTAGTTCAACATGTTATAAATGAGTATTTAATCATCTGTTTCTCAGTCACAGAATTTAAGCAGTAAATCATGAGGCTGCGGTTCTCCTGATCAGGGATTTAAATATGAGCTAGCTAATGTGTGTTTATCTTTTTTTTTTTTTTTTCACAGACTTGTGGAAGAGAGCAAGCTGATCCCACTCATTTTTGAAGTAATTCTGGTAAGAAGAGAAATGAGTCTCTGAAATTCAAGTAACATTTAATAAACGTTAACTTTTCAACCATGGTGTGGGATTAGGTTCTAACCCTGACTCTGTCCAGAAGGATTCTGTGCCCTTCATCATCTCACTCAACCTTATCAAGCCTCACTTTCCCTATCTGAATTCTTGTCCAGCTCTGAAATTGTATGAGACACAGTTTACTGACCTGTCCTCTTTTTACAAATCCTTCATCTGAGATTGGTTTGTAGAGGACGGGCAGAGGGATGACCACTAGGCTTCAGTGTGAATTTTCTGATGCTCAGAATGAAGCCCTCTGACTTGGTAGTCATTGGTCAGATCAGCAGTTTTGTGCCTATGGCCAAAAAGTCATGTTTTTCTGAATGTGGAATAGCTTAACTTCCATACATCATTTTTTTTCTCATCATAGAATGTTACTCCATTGAAAAGCTGTCTGTTAAAGGAAACCTTTCTTCTGTAGTTCCTGCGTGTAGACAGTAAAATGGGATTGCAGAGTTGACTTTTCTTACTTCTGATAAATCCCAGATTTGGAAACTTGGCTGGAAGTTAGTCGGGAGTAGAGCAACAGAGTGCCCTTAGCTGAAGAATGTTCTCCTTGCCTGGGTTGACTGTCCCCTTCACTAAAAACTTGCCCTACGTAACTAACTGACAGCACAAGGGACAAAGGAGGGGACACCTCCCCAGCCAGCTCAGCCTAGCCTACCTTGGTCTTCAGTGGTGCAATAGCCCTAGGCTGGTAACTGTACCCATGGAAAATTACCTTTCTTTAATGATCCTGAAATATTAATTACAAGTTCTTTGTGTGTTGACATGGTTAAATGGTGAAAACATTATTTTTCTTAGCTTCAAGGTGAGCCTCGTCCTTCCAGGAGAGTGGGTTGGGTTTGCAGAACTGTGAGGTGGCAGTGGGTGGTGTTCCCAAAGCACCACCTGGTGGGCAGGTGACCCGGAGCCGCCGGGTCACCTGCGGGTTTGCAGAACTGTGAGGTGGCAGTGGGTGGTGTTCCCAAAGCACCACCTGGTGGGCAGGTGACCCGGAGCCGCCATGCCGGCCGGGGGTGTGCAGGGCTGGAGGCTGGGTTGAATCGCTTTGAATAGTAAGGGGACTTTGTAAACAATATCGGGAGAAGAAATAGAAGAAATGGGAGGAAGACCCATGGAGATAGAGAGCTGTCTAATGGGGACTTTAAGCTCTGCCGAGTGGATTTTGTGTCTCCCCATCCTCAGTAAGGGTATATGTGACGTGCTGATTTGTTGCCGCATTGGATTTGTTCTGGCGGACAGGGGGTGTGGTAAACTGCCTGCTCTGGGTTTGGTTGGGTGTGGGGCAAGAGCCAAAGCTGTCCAGAGAGCCACATCAAGGCTTGCATTTGAGGAGACCAGCTTTGAAGACGTGGAGAGCCCTCTTGAGCTAGAACAGGCCTTAAGGGGGGATGTGACACAGTCCTTTGTGGTGACTGATGAAAAGTTCTCATCCTATCCTTTGGCAATCATCAGGGTCTCAAATCTTGTACATAGGAAATTCCTTCTTGAAGGTTACCAAAATCTCTCTGTGACTTCATTAATATTTATATAATGATCACCTAGAAAGGCTTCATATTTTTTTAGATTTTATTTATGTATTTTTCCAAGACAGCGTGTGTGCACAGGAACATTGGGCAGGGGGCAGGAGGGGCAGAAGGAGAAGCAGACTTCCTGCTGAGCAGGGAATCTTATGCGGGGCTCCATCCCAGGACCCTGGGATCATGACCTGAGCCAGAGGCAGATGCTAACTGACTGAGCCACCCAGGCACCCAAAAGGCTTCGTATTACAAACCACAGTGAATGTTTAATTGATTAATCCCATGATTTAGACCTTTGTCATGCGGAGCTGTCATAGAGAGTGGGTAGAGGTGATGTGTACTCTAGATGAGGTTCTCAGCTGGTCCTGAGCCCTGTGACCTGCCAGGCATGTCTGGGATTATGCTTTCCCTTAATCAGAACAGCTCTGTACTCTGGTTTCTTGTAGGATGGTATTTCAAAAAGAAGTCCTGCTGCTAAAAAAAAGGTAAAAAGAAAAAAACAAAACAGTTGGAAATCACTGCTTTTGGGGAGAGGACTCTGATGTCCTTGAAGAACATTATTAAATCCCTTTTCTACTTTTGTCTTTCTTGGGCTTCATAATCTCAGCTTTTTCCTTATGTATAAATACATTTTTAAATCAGTGAAATGTCTTTGTAGCAGTTATCCTGTGAACAATTACCTTGTCCTTTCTAAATTTTTGTCACTGATCGAGACAGGATATATTTTAGTGATTCTCTGATGCACCTTTTTTTTTTTTCCTTCAGATTTTACCATTTCTGAAAGTGGATGTACTTTCCAAATCAGTGGCACTTTACAGTTGCTTTCAGCCAGGCGACCTCGTTGCCTTTGCCTTAACCAATTCATTTCACTTATATTTGTCTTTTTATAAGTGCCCAGGAGTGATGCATTATAAAAATATATGTCTGAATATGTCTAAAAGAGCTCTTCCAATAAAAATAAAATGAACTTTCTAAGTAATAAGAAATCATGCCATAGTTTAATTGGCAGCATTTTTCTTTCTTAGGGCTTAATAAAATAATGGTGCATCTTAGAACTGAGGGATTCCTAGTTTCAGGGAAACACAGTATATCTTCAGTTAGGTTTGGTTTCTAAGCTCAAGGGCCTGTGTGGCGTCTGCATACATGTAGCAGCTTCTTGGCAGCAGTTTGATCAGAAAAGACAAAATGAAAATGTTGTGCAGGGTCTTGCGTATTGGCTCCTGCTTGTCTTCTGGCCACCCATTAAAAAAGCAAAAGCTGGCAGTCCACTGTGGCCTCCTGATGACTTTGTTTTCTCCTCTTAACCCATTGCTGTTTTCCAGCTTCTCTTGATGTACCTAAAGCCTGATACAGGCGTTATAACTTCCTCCTTCTCTAGAGGTCCTCATACAATGTGCTTTTACCAGCAGTGCGTCCTCTCCTTCATGTTTTTCAGTAAGAAAGCAAATGTTTCTCTTCTGATGGGCAGGAATTGCAGGCAGCTTCTGTGTCTTTTCTGTGGGCCTGGAGGGAAGTGAAGGTGAAAGAAGCAGAACTGTGAACTTGATGTCCTGTTCATATGAAATAGCCATGTACAAATCGCAAGAAAAACAGGTAGAACAGAGAGCTTTAAGTATGGATCAAACCGGTTAAGATATAGTACAAAGCTTTAGTAATCAAAACAGTCTGGTACCGTCATAAAAAGGGACACATAGATCAATAGAACAGAATAGAAAGCCCAGAGATAAATCCACGCTTTTATATCTAATCTACGAAAGAGAGGCAAGAACATACAACGGGGAAGAAACAGTCTCGCCAACAAATGTTGTGCGGAAAACTGGAGAGCTACTGGCAGAAGGGTGGAAGGTGGGCCACTTTCTTACATGGTATACAAAACTAAGCTCAACATGGGTGAAAAGCCTGTGAGCCTTGACATGATAAAACTCTTAAAATAGAGCACAGGCAGTAATTTCTCTGACATCAGCCACAGCAACATTTTACTAGATATGTCTTCTCAGGGAAGTAAACCAAAAGAAGAAATAAAATACTTGGACTACACCAAATTAAAAAGCTTTGCACAGTAAAAGAAACTACCAACAAAGCAGAAAGGCAACCTGGTGAAAGGGAGAAGATATTTTCAAATCATATATTTGGTAAGGGGTTAATTCTCAAAAGATATAAAACATTCATACAACTCAACACCAAAAATCTAAGCATCCATTTACAAAAATGGGGAGAGGACTTAAACAGACATTTCTCCAAAGATATACAGATGGCCAACAGACCCATGAAAAGATGTTCAGTATCATTAATAATCAAGGAAATGCAAATCAAAACCACTATGAGTTATCACCTCACACACGTCGGAACAGCAGGAATGAAAAGAAAGAACAAGTGTTGGCAAGGATATGGAGAAGGAGCCTTCCTGCACTATTGGTGGAAATGCACATGGGTGCAGCCACTGTGGAAAACAGTGTAGACATTCCTCACAAAAGTAACAGTAGAAATACCATATGATCCAGTAATTCCATTAATTGGAATTTTCCCAAAGACAAAGAAAACACTTTGAAAAGATACACACACCCCTATGTTTATTGCAGCGTTATTTACAACAGCCAAGATACAGAAGCAACCCAAGTGATAGATGAACCGATACTGAACACACGCACAGACACACACACACACAAGAATATTAGTCACGGAAAGAATGAGATCTTGCCATTTGCATCAACATGGATGGAGCTAGACAATATTATGCTAAGTGAAATAAGTCAGAGAAAAACAAATACCATATGATTTCACTTCTTTGTGGAATCTAAAAAACAAAACAGATGAATAAACAAAAAGTGGAATTAGGTCTATAAATACCGGAGACAGACTGATGCTTGCCAGGGATGAGGAGGATGGGCGAAAAGAATGAGGGGGAGTGGGCGGTCCAGTCTTCCCCTTATGGAAGGAATAAAGCGTGGGAATAAAACGCACAGGTGGCATAAGGATGCTAGTCAGTTGCAGTAGTGTTGTATGGTGAAGATCAGAGGTTAATGTATAGACTGGTCAAATCACTGTGTGTACACCTGAAACTAATGTAACATTGTGTGCCAACTATACTAAACAAACAAACAAAAACCATAAGTGGTTAAAGATATAACCAATTGAAAGTGGTTTTTATGATTTTGAAAAAAAGCCCAATCTCCAGTTGTAACTGCCTACTCAGCAGCACAGCGCTCCCTCCTGTCCAGAGAGCTAACCATCTGGGCCCTCTGGGTCCGTAACACAGGAAGAACGATGCGCAAGCACATATGGACAGTAGTGCAGGAGCTTTATGGAGGGCCGGAGAGAATGCTGTGGATCCCAGCGGTGGGAGGGACCCAGTGCTCATTGTAAGGAGAGGAGTCGCACAGAAGAAGTAACCTTTGACCGTGGCCTTGAAGGAGTTGCCATGAGGCGAGGGGGCATTCCAGCATGGGGGATGATGAGTACTTGCTGTGCCTGGACCAGAGACCATGGAGAAATGCAGGGAGTAAGGTGGAAGGGTGGTTCAGGCACAGATCTGGCAGGCTTTATATTGTGGTGGTTTCATCTTTGTTTGACTTTGCACATAACTGATGCTTTTCAAAATCGGGTAGGATCCTCTGCTCAGAGGAAAGAAAACCTTTTGGACCTTCTAGCTGCTGGGGCTGTGTGCACTGAGGAGGTAGGCTGCTCAGCCAGAGGTTGGGACTTGGAGAGAATCAGGTTTAGGGTTAGGGGATTATATGGAAAACTTGAGACTGAAGGCTGGATTCAGTGAGTTCTCTGCAAATCTCCATCAGTGAGGCTTTAGAAAAATCAGCAACAAGGAGAGTGGGGAAGGAGACATGAAACACAGGGCCAGTCTCAGAGGTTTGATCTAAGGGCCCAGAAGTTCTAGAACTACATTCAGGCCAGAGGGCATGCAGAATGTTTTTAATCCTGAGATTCAGCTGCAAGTGTCCCAGCTCTTGGCTGGCCAAGTGGGTCGGGAAATGCAGGTAGCTGATTGCTTACAAAAAAGGAGCTGTCACAGCCACTGGTCGCTGCTTCCCTGGCAGGGCCTACCCGGGCGAGGGCACTGCCTTTTCCTGGTCCCTGCACGGTGGCTGTGTCGTGTGTGGACTGGAGGCTCGGGCAGTGTGCGCTGGATGAGGCTAAGTGGATTCCGCCTCAGTCTTCAGGGTCTAGCACACTAAGGCAGCCTGGATCTCCGAAACAAAGGCGATTCCTAAGAACTGGAGCCGCCAGAAGGACGCTGTGGCTTGGTTTTGACAGGGAGAAACACAGCCAGAGAGGGAACACAAGCAGGGGGAGTGAGAGAGGGAGAAGCAGGCTTCCTGCCGAGCAGGGAGCCCGAGGTGGGGCTCAGTCCCGGGTCTCTGGGATCATGACCTGAGCCGAAGGCAGTCACTCAACCAACTGAGCCCCCCAGGCGCCCCATGGCATTTTATTTTTTAACACAAGCCTGAACCGAAAGGTCTCCAATGGCCACTGAATTGGCATCCCCAATGCCAATTCTGTTCCTGCAGAATAGGATGAAGGCATTCTTCTTCCCCCTTTGCCACTTTCCAAAGAGTGGAAGTTGCTTTTAAATGGGTTTTAAGTATGAATTTGGATGAATCTGCCTTTGGATTTTACTATGACTGTAATCTCTCTTCATTTTATTTTAGTGGTTTATACTTTGGCCTACTTCATTAAATCATTTTGATATCAAGTAATATAGGCAAACTATATTTTATTGAAAAAATCTTTATTCATGGCAGGTTTTCCAATATGTGCCAAGATATTGCTGTCATGATATTTTATGTGTCTGTTCCAAAACAGACAATTAAAGAGCAATTTCAGTGGCAAATGTTAACAATAAAAATAGGATTAGAAATACACTAGTTTGACAATTGTATTGTTTTAACAATCTTGGGGACAGCAGCTGAAGCAAGCTTGCATATATCTTTCAAGTCAGCGGTGTCTTTAGAAAAGACTCTTTATGGACCCTTAGATCCTAGAGGATTAATCCTGGAGACCCCAGCACAGTACGGACTGGCAGCCCCATTACATTTAAGAAATGCGCTCAGTCCTGTGCTTTTATCAGGCTCTTAGAATTGCTTTACTCTTTTCTAGTTGCAACCCGTCTGATATGAATCGGTTCTTTTAGGGTATGTTAAAATGCCAGCTTCCTTGTAAGATTAACAATGCACACTTGTGTCCAGTATGCCAGTGATGTGATCTGCTGTGCACTTGGGCATGAATTTCTACAGTAGCAAACAACATTTGATTAAAATTTCAAAATGCTTGACTTAAGAAGATCTTTTCAAAGTTATACAAAGGTACTCACTAGATATAAAAGAAATCTGTTTCTTCAGCCTACATGAATAGCTATTCAGGATTTCTGGAGATTGCAGAATGGAGCTGTGTAACTCAACTGCTAGTGTAGACAAGATGATTTTATATATACTACTCACACACTGTCACGAAAGTATGTACTTTGAGGTGGTTTTTTTGTGTGCGGGGGATGGATACGCATGCATCTGTTCTTGGTAGCTTATGCCATCAGTTTGCCTTTGCAAAATAACTCTCCAGGGCTAGGGTGTAAGCCACTGCTGTGGGGCTAAATGCAGTGGAGTTGCCCATATTGCTGCCGAACAAATGACTGATCTGATCGGCATCCTGTTACCTGATTGACAGACTAAATGGGGTGAAGCGAAATAAAATAAACGTGTCGCAGCAAACTTGCCATAAAGCATAACTAGTTTCTGCATAATGGACTTTATTCAGATAAAAAGCACATATTGTGTCCACTGAAAACAATGCTGAAGTAGAGCTGAGGCTATCTGGGCCTCTCACAGGGCACGCACTGGGAATGTGTTACATGTGGCCTCTTCGAACTGGCGGAGTTGAGTTTTGTCCTCACTGCTCTTGTTTCTAGTTAGTTCTGCTCTAGGTCCGCAGCTTCACTTTGAGGAAGCAGTAAGGAGACAGTCTCGTTAAAAAGCATAGAAACAGACAAGTGATGTGTATTCCCCAGGGGTATAGCTTTTGCATTTTGGGGGGTTTTACTCTTAATTGGTTGTGGAACTAGACCTGCAAAGAGAGTGAGGGTAAGGGAGGCACAGCGCCCTTCTCAGTGTGGTGGCCAGTAGCCACACGGAGCACTGAATGCAGATGTGCTCTAAATGTCACATACTGGATTTCAAGGGAAAAAAAGAAAGAAAGGAAGACAACAACAAACAAAAAACCACCCAAAAGTTAGGTAGCTGATTAATTTTCTTACATTGAATGTATGTTAAAATAATATTTTGGATATAGTGGGCTAATAAGTGAAGTATCATGAAATTATTTTTTGCCTGTTTCTTTTAACGGCTTCCAGAACATTTAAAACATGTGGTTTGCATTGTTTCTGTGGGATAGTGCTGTAGTAAGTGCTTTCCTACATCCTGTGCCCTCAGATTGTTGTCTTACTTAGGGGGGACCCTGCTGTGTACAGCCTGAGTTGCCCCAGCACATTGCCACCTGCCTCCTGCCTTTCATTACGTATTCATCCATTCCTGAACAAGTGAGGGAGGTAAGGCGTGCCTGTTACATTTCCATCCTTCTTTCCTAGACTGGGGTCACCAGCTGATTTTGCTGTCCTTAATGGTGGTGGGAAGATGAAGTAGAAGCTGGGCGGGTGTTCTCCAAGTGATGTACTCACGAAAGGCAATTTGGTCATAGCTCCCCTGACTTTTGTCCTTGGCTGGTGACACCATTGGTTTTACTGGCTTCCTGACTCTGGGCTGTCTGGGGATGCCCATTCAGTGGCCATTGGAGACCTTTTGGTTCAGGCTTGTGTTAAAAAATAAAATGCCATGGGGCGCCTGGGGGGCTCAGTTGGTTGAGCGACTGCCTTCAGCTCAGGTCATGATCCCAGAGACCTGGGATCAAGCCCCACATCGGGCTCCCTGCTTGGCGGGAAGCCCGCTTCTCCCTCTCTCACTCCCCCTGCTTGTGTTCCCTCTCTCGCTGTGTTTCTCGCTGTCAAATAAATAAATAAAATCTTAAAAATAAATAAATAAATAAATAAAATAAAATGCCTGTGGTGGTCATCGGGCATTGCCAGTCTCATGACTCTAAAACTTTTGCATTTAGGCCCCTTTGATATGTAGGACCAGAGTAAAATGACTCGTGGTAAATACAAAGACTTATGGGAAGGACCTAGTGTAAAATCAGTGATTACTTGTTCTCCGTATGTAACCACTGAATGTTTCTTTTTTAAAAAGTGGGGCATGGGCAACGAATCTTGGAACACTGAAAAAATAAATTTAAAGTTAAAAAAAATTTTTTTAGTAGTCTAGGATTCGATAAGTCTATTCATGAACAAAACATTGAGAATACCCAGTATTTAATGCAGTGGAAATGTCAGCAAAAAGTTACTAGTTCAGATTAAAGCCACAGAGATCTATTAGCATTTGCTTTAGATGGTCTTTGTGTTTGTTTTCTTGGACGAGCAAGAAGGAGCAGAATTTATACGCTTAACCCGGAGCTGCAAAGGATTTTCAGACTGAGCCAGGAAATCTGATGGACCGAAGCAGTTTACAGATTTATGGGGAAAGGAAAGCTTTTTAAATAGCACTAGCAAGTGAAATTGCATTTCGGATTTATTAGAGGTACCAAATTGGAGAAAGACTGTAAGGAGGAGCCAGTAAGGCCAAATTATTACACAGGATTTTTTTTTTTTTCCTGGTAACAAAATCGGTGCCTACTTGTAAAGAATTCAAACAGTACAGAAAGGTCTAATATAGAATGTGAAGATCCTCCATGATATCATACCACATAGCTTAATGCACTCATATTCTTTTCCACCTATGCATTACATCTCTTTTTAAATTAAAAACAGAACCATATTAAATATCTAGTTTGTATGTGCCCTACTTTATAGTGTTCATGGCAGATGTGTGCATATATGTATTATTGGTTCTATTGCTTGGCCATATAAGATTTCACTGTATTAACATTTATTTAGTCAATCCCCACTGATGGGACCCTTGAAGTTTTTTCCCTTACTTTTTTGCTGATACGAGCAACACTAAACAGTATCTTGCCGTGTCTTTGCACCTTTGTGAGTTTCTTTAAATTCTTAAAAGTTGAATTTTTATGCCAAAGTCTATGAATCTTTTGTATTTTATATTACTTTCAAAAATGTTGATATACAATTTCCCACACAGCAGTACTATAAAATAGTACCAACTGTGCCATACTCACACTGAGTATCATGCAGCTGTCAGTTTGTATTTTGACTGGTTTGCTTTTTATATCTGTCAAATAGATCTTTTTTTAAAGATTTTATTTATTGGAGTGTGTGCATGTTGGTGCGCATGTGCTAGCAGGGAAGGGGGAAGGGCAGAGGGTGAAGGAGAAGCAGACTCCCTGCTGAGCAGGGAGCCCCACGCAGGGCAACCCCAGGACCCACTGATCACTACCTGCTGAAGGCAAACACTTAACTAGCTGAGGCCCCCCCCCAGGCACCCCTCTTTTTCTTTTTTCTTTTTCTTTCTTTCTTTCTTGCTCACTTGCCAGCCTTCCTTCCTTCCTTCCTTTCTTCCTTCTTTTTTGCTTATAGCTTCTGTGTTTTCCAGCATGCTTGAGCAAGTGCTTTTCCTCACCAAGTTTATATAAGATTGTTTATTCTGTACATTTATGGTGTCATGATTACATTTTAAATCTTTGCTCTAAAATAACTTTTTTAAGGAATGAGAAAATCTAGCTTTTCTCTTCCCTGCGCCTCCCTTTCTCCATCACAGAGTTGTTCTGACACTGTTGGTATAATTCATCATTATAGTGACTTGAAATACTATATCACTCATTCTCTAGATCTCTACATATTGTTTATGGTCTATCTAGGCATACAGTTTGGTGCATATATTTAGCCTGTGTAATTTGATGAGTTTTTACATATGTATATTCAATCAAGGTAATGAACATACCCATCATCCCCCTAAAATTTTGCATTCCTATTTGTAATACATCCCTTTATATCTATCCCCTTCTTGTCCCAGGCAACTATTAATTTGCTTTCAGTCACTATATTAACTTTCACATGATAGTTTGCTTATAGAATTTTATATAAATAAGTAAAAGTATATGAACTTTTCTTTTAAGGACTCCTAGCTTCTTTCACTGGGTGAACTTATTTTGAGTTCTTCAGTATTGTAGTATGTAAGAGTTTTGTTGCAGAGTATTGTTCCATTGCAAAGAATAAGAATATGCATTTCACTGTCCATCGGGCTTCCTGCTCAGAGGGGAGTCTGCTTCTCTCTCTCCCTCTGCCTGCAACAGCCCCTATTTGGTTGCTCTCTCTCTAATAAATAAATAAAATATTTTTTAAAGATTTTATTTATTTATTTGACAGAGAGATCACAAATAGGCAGAGAGGCAGGCAGAGAAAGAGGGGAAGCAGGCTCCCCGCCGAGCAGAGAGCCCGATGTGGGACTCGATCCCAGGACCTTGAGATCATGACCTGAGCCGAAGGCAGAGGCTTACCCCTCTGAGCCACCCAGGCGCCCCAATAAATAAAATCTTTAAAAAAATAATATATGTTAAGATGAGTGGCGTGATATTATGGAAGATCTTCGCATTCTATATTAGACATTTCTCTCCCAAATGAACTGTATGTCACATGGAATCCCTGTATCCATTCCATGGATATACTACAGTTTATTGATCCATTCTTCTTCCTCTTTTTTTTAGCATACAATGTATTAATTGTTTCAGTGGTACAGGTCTGTGAATCATCAGTCTTGCACAATTCATGGTACTCACCAAGGCACACACCCTCCCCAGGGTCGGTAACCCAGCCACCCTATCCCTCCCTCCCCCCCAACAACCCTCACTTTGTTTCCTGAGATTAAGAGTCTTTTATGCTTTATCTCCCTCCTCAGTCCATCTTGTTTCATTTCTCCCTCCCTTCCCCCCACAGCCTCCTGCCCTGCCTCTCAAATTTCTCATCTCAGGAATATCGTATGATAATTGTCTGTCTCTGATTGACTACTTCGCTTACCATATTACCCTTTAGTTTCATTCACGTCTTGCAAATGACAGGATTTTGTATTTTCATGGCTGAATAGTATTCCATTGTATATATACACTACATCTTCTTTATCCATTCATCCATTGATGGACATCTAGGCACTTTCCATAGCTTGGCTATTGTGGACATTGCTGCTCTAAACATTGGGGTGCATGTGCCCCTTCGGATCACTGCATTTGTATCTTTAGAGTAAATATCCAGTAGTGCGATTGCTGGGTTGTAGGGTAGCTCTATTTTCAACTTTTTGAGGAACCTCCATACTTTTCCAGAGTGGCTGCACCAGCTTGCATTCCCACCAACAATGTAGGAGGGTTCCCCTCTCTCCACATTCTCACCAACACCGTCATTTACTAACTTGTTAATTTTAGCCATTCTGACTGACGTGAGTTGGTATCTCACTGTGGTTTTGATTTGTATTTCCCTGATGCTGAGTGATATTAAGCACTTTTTCATGTGGCTCTTGGCCATTTGGATGCCTTCTTTGCAGAAATGTCTGTGCATGTCTTCTGCCCATTTCTTGATTGGATTATTTGTTCTTTGAGTTTGATAAGTTCTTTATAGATTTTGGATACTAGCCCTTTATCTGATTTGTCATTTGCAAATATGTTCTCCCATTCTGTCGGTTGTCTTTTGGTTTTGTTGATTGTTTCCATTGCTATGCAAAAGCTTTTGGTCTTGATGAAGTCCCAATCATTCATTTTTACCTTTGCTTCTGTTCCCTCTGGCGATGTTTCCAGGAAGAAGTTGCAGTGGCTGAGGTCCAACAGGCTGCTGCCTGTGTTCTCCTCAAAGATTTTGTTGGATTCCTGTCTCACACTGAGGTCCTTCATTCATTTTGAGTCTATTTTGTATGTGGTGTAAGGAAAAGTTCCAGTTTCATTCTTCTGCATGCGGCTGTCCAATTTTCCCAGTACCATTTGTTGAAGAGACTGTCTTATTTCCACTGGACATTCTTTCCTGCTTTGTTGAAGATGAGTTGACCATAGGGTTGAGGGTCCATTTCTGGGCTCTCTGTTCTGTTCCCTTGATCTATGTGTCTGGTTTTGTGCCAGTACCATACTGTCTTGATGATTACAGCTTTGTAATAGAACTTGAAGTCTGGAATTCTGATCCCGCCAACTTTGGTTTTCTTTTTCGAAGTTCCTCTGGCTATCCAGGGTCTTTTCTGGTTTCATATAAATTTTTGGATTATTTGTTCCATTTATTTGAAAAAAATTGATGGTATTTTGATAGGGATTGCATTAAATGTGTGCATTGCTTTAGGTCACATAGACATTTTCAAAATACTTGTTCTTCCAATCCATGAGCACAGAATATTTTTCCATTTCTTTGTGTCTTCCTCAGTTTCTTTCATGAGTACTTTGTAGTTTTCTGAGTACGGATTCTTTGCCTCTTTGGTTAGATTTATTCCTAGGTATCTTATGGTTTGGGGTGCAGTTGTAAATGGGGTCAATGCCTTAATTTCTTTTTCTTCTGTCTTGTTGGTATACAGAAGTGCAAGTGATTTCTGTGCATTTATTTTCTATCCTGATATTTTACTGAATTCCTGTATGAGTTCTAGCAGTGTTGGAGTGGAGTCTTTTGGATTTTCCATATAAAGTATCATATCATCTGCAAAGAGTAAGAGTTTGATTTCTTCTTCACCAATTCAGATGGTTTTTATTTCGTTGTCTGATTGCTGAGGCTAGGACTTCTAGTACTATGTGTTGAATAGCAGTGGTAATAGGGTACAGCCGTGCTGTGTTCCTGACCTTAGGGAAAAGCTCTCAGTTTCTCCCCATTGAGAATGATATTCTCTGTGGGTTTTTCATAGATGGCTTTTATGATATTGATATAGGTCCCCTCTATCCCCACACTGTGAAGAATTTTGATCAAGAAAGGATGCTGTATTTTGTCAAATGCTTTTCAGCATCTGTTGAGAGGATCATGCGGTTCTTCTTTCTTTTATTAATGTACTATATCACATTGATTGATTTGTGGATGTTGAACCAACTTTGCAGCCCAGGAATAAATCACACTTGGTCATGATGAATAATCCTTTCAATGTACAGTTGGTTCCTGTTGGCTAGTATTTTGGTGAGATTTTTGCATCCATGTTCATCAGGGATATTGGTCTGTAATTCTGTTTCAATGGGATCAAGGTCATGCTGGCCTCATAAAAAGGGTTTGGAACTTTTCTTCCCTTTCTATATTTTGCAACAGTTTCAGGACAATATTTAGGTATTAATTCTTCTTTAAGTGTTTGGTAGAATTCCCCTGGGAAGCCATGTGGTCCTGGGCTTTTTTTGTTGGGGGATTTTTGATGACTGCTTCAAGCTCCATACTACTGGTTATGGGTCGGTTCAGGTTTTCTATTTTTGCCTGGTTCAGTTTTGGTAGTTTATATGTCTCTTGGAATGCATCCATTTCTTCCATATTGTGAACTTTGCTGATGTATAGTTGCTTGTAATATGTTCTTATAATTGTATTTCTTTGGTGTTGGTTATGATCTCTCCTCTTTCATTCATGATTTTATTAATTTGGGTCCTTTCTTTTTTCTTTTTGGTAAGTCTAGCTAGGGGTTTATCAATCTTAATTCTTTCAAAGAAGCAGCTCCTAGTGTCATTGATCTGTTCTACTGTTCTTTTGGTTTCTATTTCATTGATTTCTGCTCTGATCTTTGTTATTGCTCTTCTCCTGTTGGATTTAGGCTTTATTTGTTGTTCTTTCTCCAGCTCCTTCAGGTGTAGGGTTAGGTTGTGTATTTGAGACCTTTCTTGTTTCTTGAGAAAGGCTTGTAAGTGCTATATATTTTCTCTCAGTACCACCTTTGCTGTGTCCCAAAGATTTTGAAAAGTGATGTTTTCATTTTCATTTGTTCCCATGAATTTTTAAAATTCTTCTTTAATTCCCTGGGTGACCCGTTCATTCTTTAGTGGGATACTCTTTAGCCTCCATGTGTTTGAGTTCTTTCCAACTTTCCTCTTGTGATTGGGTTCTAGTTTCAAAGCACCGTGGTCTAAAAATATGCAGGGAGTGATCCCAGTCTTTTGGTACCACTTGATATCTGATTTGTGACTCACGATGTGATCTATTCTGGAGAATGTTCCATGTGCACTAGAGAAGAATGTGTATTCTGTTGTGTCGGGATGGAATGTTCTGAATAGATCTGTGGTGTTCCCCTGGTCCAATGTGTCATTTAAAGTCTTTATTCCCTTGTTGATTTTTTGCTTAGGTGATCTGTCCATTTCAGTGAGGGTGGTGTTAAAATCCCATACTATTATTGTATTATTATTGATGTAATATTTCTACCATTGTATGTTAAAGACCTCTTGTCCCGAGCTACTTTCAGGATTTTGTCTTTGTCGATGAGACTTGGAAGTACTCCTATTAGATGATGGGGTGTGGACCTATTTTTATTGATTTTGAGGGGGGTTCTCTGTGTCTCCTGGATTTTGATGCTTGTTCCCTTCCCCAAATTAGGCAAGTTCTCTGGTATAATTTGCTCCAATATACCTTCTGCCCCCCCCCTTTTCTTCTTCCTCTGGGAGCCCAATTATTCTAATATTGTTTTGTCTAATGGTATCACTTATCTCTCAGATTCTCCCTTCATTGTCCTATAGTTGTTTATCTCTCTTTTTCTCAGCTTCTTTGTTCTTCATTATTTAGTTTTCTATGTCACTATTTTTTTCTTCTGCCTCATTTAGCCTAGCAGTAAGAGCCTCCATTTTTTTATTGTACCTAATTAACACCTTTTTTGATTTCAACTTGTTTAGATTTTAGTTCTTTTATTTCTCCTGAAAGGGATTTTGTTTCTCCAGGAGGGGATTCTCTAGTATCTTCCATGCTTTTTTTCAAGCCCAGCTAGCATCTTGATAATCATCATTTTGAACTCTAGGTTTGACATCTTACTAATGTCTATATTGATTAGGTTCCTAGCCATCGGTGCTGCCCTTTGTTTTGTTTTGTTTGAGATGAGTTTTCTCACCTTGTCATTTTACCTAGATAGGAATAGATGAATGAGAGAACAAAATATTAAAAGAGTAGCAATGGCCCCAGAAAAATATACACTAGCCAAATCAGAAGAGACCAATGACTGGGGAGAAGGAAGGAGAAGACAAAACAAAAAATATATATCATATATATATGATATATATAGGATTAGACTATTAGATATGATAGATTAGATGTATGCCATATATATCTATATATAACTAGATATTTATATATGTATAGGATTAGACTGGTGAATAGAATGAAACCATATACTTGATTTTGGGTGTATTTTGGTTTGTTAGAAGAAATTGTCTCCCAAAATTTTAAAGGAAAAAAACTTTATTTATACAAAAATAAGGGTAAACACAATGATGGGATGGAATATGAGTGTAAGGATGAAAATTTTAAAAAAAGTTTCTAAAAAAATGAATTGATGAGATAAGTTGGTTGAAAAAGGGGGAAAAAAGGGTGATGATGAGATGATGTGATCAGGTGGGAGACTAGAAGAAAGCTCAACACTAGATTTAGGGTATATTTTGATCTGTTAGAAGAAACTATGTCCCAAAATTTTAAAGAAAGAAAAACTTACATGTATACAAAAAATATGGTTAAATACAATGAAGGGAAAGAATATGAGTATAACAATATGAGATTTTTATAAAGGTATTGGTAAGGTAAAATAGTTAAAAAAGATTATAATAGTGGAAAAATTTTAAAAAATAGAATAAGGAATATAATTTAAAAAGTTAACTTTGAAAGACTAACGTATCATGGGGAAAAGCCCATGAATTCTATGTGCTGTATCCCTCTTGCTCTGGAGTTCCGCAGTTCTCATTGATTGGTGAGGTTGGTCTTGGCTAAACGTTCTTTGCTATTATTCTGGAGGGAGGGGCCTGTTGCAGTGATTTTCAAATGTCTTTGCCAGAGGTGGAAGTGCACTGCTTTGCCTGGGGCCGTTCTGCTCTTGGTAGCTTTTGTTCCCTGAATGCTTTCCCTTTAGCTCTGGAGGATGAGAATGAAGGTGGTGGCCTCCCAGTCTCCAGCCCAGAGGAGCTGACAGCTTGGGCTCCCCCTTCGCATTGTGCCCTCAGAGAACAGCAGTTAATCACTCTTGTCTCCTGCTGCACTCCCTGCTTACCCAGCCTGTGACCCAGCATTTCTATCTCTTGCCCCCGGCCCCATTTGGAGTCTCCAAACCTAGCAGATTCCTGCGCTGCTCCTCCTGGAGGAAGAGTAAGGGGGGCGGGGTCTCCCTGGATCTTCCACCTGTGGGGTCCCTGCTGGAAGAGCTGTGGCCAGACTGTGCCTTGGATCATGATTCAAGGTACTCTGAGCTGAGAGCCCACTCCTCAGCTCTGTCTCTGCAGCCAGCTTTCCTGCTCAGATCCTGGGAGCTCTGCCACACTCAGGCACCCCTGGTCTCTTTGTGACCTTGCGGGCCCTGAGCAGGGCTCCACCCCCTGCCTAGCCACTAGAGTGACATCCCTCAGTGGGAGCAGACTCCGAAAGTTCCCATTTTGTGCTGTGCTGCTCTATAGCTTGCCAGGAGCCACCCCTCCCCCCACGGTCTATCTTCCCTTATATTGCCTCTGATTCACTTCTCCACAAGTCCTACCTTCCAGAAAGTGTTCGCTTTTCTGATCCTAGATTTGCTCCTATTCTTCTCTTTGATTTCCTGCTGCATTTGTAGATGTTCAGAATGGTTCGATAGCTATTTAGCTGAATTCTTGGGACCACAATATTTAGGTCTCGTACTCCTCTACTGTCTTGCCTCGATTTGATCCATTCATCTCTTGATGGACATTTGGGTTGTTGTCACTTTGGGGCTAATGCCTAGGAATGGAATGGGTTATAGATGAGGTGTATGTTTAACCTTTTTTTTTCTTCTTATGTTCTATTACCCAACACATAGTACACCATTAGTTTTTGATGTAGTGTTCAATGATTCATTAGTTGCTTATAACACCCAGTGTTCATGACAACACCTGCCCTCCTTAATACCCATTACATGGTTACCCCATCTCCCTAAACCCCTCCCTTCTGTACCCCCAGTTTGTTTCCAGGAGTCCAGAGTCTTTCATGGTTTGTCTCCCTCTCTGATTTCTTCCCATTCAGTTTTTCTTCCTTTCCCCTATGGTCCTCTGTGCTATTACTTATGTTCCTCATATCAGTGAAACTGTATGATAATTGACTTTCTGTGCTTGACTTATTTCATGTAGCATAATGCCCTCCAGGTCTATCTGTGTCACTGCAAATGGTAGGTATTCATCCTTTCTGATGGCGAAATATATCCCATTGTATATATGAAACACATCTTCTTTATCCATTCATCTGTTGAAGGAAATCTTGGCTCCTTCAGATGCCCCTTTTTTTCACCACAT
>PITA01009307.1:0-78604 GCA_004023965.1 Spilogale gracilis | reverse complement strand
AAAGAATATAATATTTGTTTTTACACAGAATCATTTTACACCTACCTCCTCTTTGCAAACATTCAGATTGAAGATTTTTCTACTCCCGGTCACTGCATGGATGTGAAAAATAGAGCTACAGGATTTGTATGTGGTAGATTAGTGCCATGGGCATAAGGGGCTACTTTCTGGGGGCTGGGAGCTCCAAAGCACAATGGTAGTCATGGCTGAATAACCAGGTAATGGGACCCCTCTAGCGGAGCACCCGCATTGTGAGAGGTGAAGCTGTACCTCAGGCATGTGTCTGGGCATAGTGACTGGTCCTCTGCTCTGTCTGTTATCTTGAGTCCTGCTGGCCCCTCATTCAGGTTTTCCATAAACGGGACACCAGTGAATCATGTTTGGCAGGGCTACATTCCAAATAACCCACCAGGTGATGCTGTGTGAATTCAGGTGAATCAGGACTGAAGCAGACCCCAGCACCCAGAAGGATCCTGGAGATCATTTATCAGGTAGTGGCTTGCTTATAAGGAGAACTACGGTTTCTGGAAAGGACCAGGGAAAATAAATCCAGGAGGAAGCTATACACCAGACAGTACAAAAATATTTATAATTTAACAACTGATAAAGGACCTATCATCTAAATAGTAGCCCTGATTTGAGTTCAGCCAATGTACTGGATAGTTTTCTTTTCAATTCTCAAAACCTGGAAGGTATTCTCATACTCCTCCCTAGGCAAATAGGAACGTTTCATCATATTTATCCTTCTCAAGGATGTCACCCTTGGTAATTCTAAAAAAATATTCTCTTTTTATACCAGGAAGAATAATCCTTTTTCTCAATAATGAAAAAAAATATATAAGTAATTTTTGGTAGGCTATATCTTCCTTATACATCCTTCTATTTTATGCTTATCAAATCATTCCTTAAGAAGTTCACAGGATTCACAACATAGTTACCAGTTGATTCTAACATTTTAAAACCTTTTAAAGATTGGGGCCCAAGTAGTAATGTGTGATAAAATTACATCCAGTTTTCCAAATGTCCCTTTTAATTGCTATGACCCTCACAAGCAGATTTATTCTTGCTAAAGTGACTGATATTCCTGAAGATACTCTCCCAAGTAACATCCTGCAATTAAACTTAATTTTCTTATAAAAAAATCTGTCAAAAGCAACATTCATATGATCATTCATAGCTATAGTCATACCTGCTAGTTGGTAAAATAGGAGAACACTGTGAAAATCAGTGAAAAATTTCTAGAAGCTGTTAAGAAATCTTTAGGGGAGAGACTGAGAAGGACAAAGAGTTGGATACGAGCATTAGAGGTATGTATTTTGCAGTGGCTTTCCTGTAAGTCAGGATTCATTCATTAAATAGCTTTTACTGAAGCGACTAAGGCAGGCTGGAAATACAAATAGGACAGGAAGAGATTATTCTACAGATTAGAGGTTTCCTGACGAACAGTTGTTGATACAAGTGATAATAAATGAAAATGATGAGAATGGAAAGGTTTAGCAGAGGAAATGACTTGTCAAGATTTTGTGGGTTTAAGAATATAATATTTGTTTTTACACAGAATCATTTTACACCTACCTCCTCTTTGTAAGGATACATAATCTTATGCCAACATTGGTGTATCAATCATTAAGAGTGAAATATCTAGACTGGACTGATATTCTCAAGGTTCTTGGTAGAATGACTCACTTGGGGATGAAACCACATATACACAAAATAATCACACTTTAAAGTCCAAGGTGATAGTCTGGCATTTCTCGACATTTGCAATGTTAGAAGTGAGTAACCACAGAATGGCAAGTTGCTATACATGGTAATCTGATAAAATACTCAAGGGAGATGCACAGAAATGAAAATGAGTTTATGTCTGCAACCTTCTAGTCCTTTCCCACTGATATGACTGGTACTTGTGGTCAAAATAGCGTCTGCCACTTTTTCAATGATTAAATCACACCCCTGAATTTTGGTTCACTTCCTTTGAAGCTTGCAGTGTATAACCTCAAATTTAATTTTTTTTGGTCAAAAATGCATCTGCAGTTCACGCACTTAAAAACAACCAGAATAGAGCTATCAACTCTACTAAAAGTTCAGAAAAATGAAACAAATGTTACTCTACACATTCATGGAGTTTGTCTCACACTGGAAAACTCAACAGGTCAACAGAATCAAACACTATCAGGAAAGTAAAAGGAATCTTTTTGATGTTTGCAGATAACACCATGCAGTGAGTGTCCTTTGAAAAGGCAGGGTAGATGAGAGTGCTGGTGCATCTGGTTCAGAACGTACACAAACTCAATTAGGTTTTACCTTTGAGATGCAGAAATTAATGTGAATTAATAAGTAAATGTAAACATTGTGGTTTTAGAATATTAGGAAACTAGGAAACGTAACAATAGTTACCACGAAAGAAAATATATATGTAACATGGAAAAAATACTTTTTAAGAAGGACATTTTAGAACACTAAAAATGCTCTGTGATATTTAATGATAATACAGGTCCTTACACATTTATCAACCCCTTAGAATGTATAACCCCAAGACTGAATCTTAAAGTAAACTACGGACTTTGGCAACTGGGATGTGTCAGTGGAAGTTCATCCTTGGTAGAAAGTGCTGTTGAGTGATGATGATAATGGGGGAGACTCTGCATGTGTGGGAGCAAGGAATATTTGGAAAACTTCTGGATTTTCCTTTCATTTTTTATGTAAAGTTAAAACAGTTTTAAAAATAAAGTCTTCATAGTGTCATAAGAGAGTAAAGATAACAAATATAACATTTTGAGGAATATAATATACTTATGTCTTTGTATTTCCTATGAATAGTTATTTTCTTAGACAGACTTGGGAACTTGAGGGAGATTATGAGAGCTGCCTCAGGGAGAATTTTCTAAATTCCTTCATTTAGCCCTTTGAAGTTTCTAGAAATTGCATTTCTCCCTTTAAAATGTCTAGCACCTGGCCAAGACAGATGGAGCATACAGTTTTGAAATAAAAAGTTTCTAGCCAGAAAGAAAGAGGAAGAAACAAAATCTTACCATTATGGTCCCAAGGGTTGATGGGAAAAGAAAAAGGAGGGGCAGGTAGAGGAAGGCAGAGACACATATGGTTACATGCCCCCTTTCCAGGTTCAAGTCCTAATAGGAAAATTTTGTGACATGAGAGGAGATGCCCTCAAAGTCTCTCATTACTCTGGGCCAGATGTAGCAAGTGAACTTGGTGGCAGAGAGGCGACGTAGGTCTGGGTTCCTCTTACATCAGCTCCTTCAGTGTCACAGATAGGATCTATGGTGCCTGTGTTTCATGAGAGGACATGTGCAAGTAAGGTGAGAGTTAGGCTGGGGGCCAAGCCAGGGACTCGGAAGTCAAGGCTCAGCGGCTGAGTAATCAAGTGCCTATGAAGATTACAGTGGGGCTGAGTCAGCAGAAGATGACTGTGCCCTGACCCAAACCAGGGTGTTCAGACCCAAGTTGAACTAGCTCACACATCCATAGTAGATGCCTGAACACTCCTCAGCTGCTCAGGGAGCCCTTCCATTGCCACTGGGCTGAGGCAGCAACCAAATGAGCCACTGCCCATCGGAAACCTGAGAGGTTCCAGAGGAGACCCCTTCCCACAGCCTTTACAGGGGCCAAATAAATCACCCACTCCCAAACTGGAGGAACCCTATGAGAAAAAGCTCAGGAAAGTGGATTTAGTTTGGGGATGAGACTAAACTGTTTATTTTTCTTGTAGTTCTTCCTACTTCGGGGGTGCATATGATGAAGACCATCTGATTGTTACTGAGAAATAAGGCAGCTATGACTTCTTTTCAAATCAGAGGATGTGAGTAAATTTACAACTCCATAATAACCACTTTGTGATTACTTACTTCTTCAGAGCTTTCTAATCTTTTCCTGGAGGCCTAGATAATCCTTGTCTAGTTTTCAAGTAAGAATCTTCTTCTTTGGCTCCCATGACATTGACCTTCGTTGTCTTTCCTATGCCGCCTGGGATGTCTTGCTTCACCTGTTTTTATCTGCAGATCTTCAATCACAGCCACTTCTCAAGGCTCATGTTTCAGTGTCGCATATTGATTTATTCTGTTTGATGTTTTGTTTCATGGGAAATAGTTTCACATACAGCATGGAAGGAAGTATTTTAGAAATGTGCTATGACCAATTTCTTCTATCATCTATAATGTTGTATTGGATCATTGTTTCACCATTGTCTTTAGATGAGTTCTGGTGTGTATGATGGATCAATACTGACCATATCTCAGTCTTTCAACAACAGTGACTGCCATCAACAGGATATGGGGCAATGATTTACACACCATAGGTAGTTATTAGAAAACTAAACTGCTTTGGTTATAATGAATAGACCAAGGAGACATAGAAGTCAAGAAACATTTTTGTTTTAAAACAAAAAGTAACAAAACAAATGGCTAGCAGCTGATTTCAAAGTAAAGCAATAAATGCAAGCTTCTTAAAGAGAATATGCCAAAAATACGTGTTTCCACTCAAGTTGCATATGACCTCAGGAAATAGACAGGTCCAATTTGAAATTTCTATGTCCACTTTCTTTCTTTCAGTGAGCAAGAAAATCAATTTTAATTAATTCAACACTAAGAGCTTCAACATAACCAGCACTGACTGGGCATGTATTGTATGATTGATAAATACAAAGAGGAAGAAAGTGATCCTGGCCTCAAAGAACTTCAAGTTGAGCGGCAGGGGCGGGGGAGGGTGGAGCACGAGGCAGAACCTAAGGCTATACAGACGTACAAAATAAGAGGAAACTTATTTTTTATACAACGGGGAATGTTTCTATAAGAAAAAGTCCAATGAGATGGATTCTGCAGATGAGCAGACCTCAGAAATACTCTGAGTAGAGAGAATCACATATAAAAAGGCATTTCCACAAAGCTTGTTTCCTGCCTCTTTGCTTGTATGAATAATAACTAATAATAAAGTAGTCCTTTTAATTGTAGTATACATGTATCAACACGGTCTACCAACACACGTATATTTACAGGCAAAGTTACAAACCTAGTACAAAGTTAAAGAAAGTTTCCATCATTATAGCATTTTTCTTTAATGAGGTAAAATTAACATGTAATTGACCACCCTGAAGTGTACCAGTCAGCCACACACCCTACATTTGCAGTGCTTGCAGCCATCAGTGCTGTTTCTCAGTTCAAAACCACTATAGGAAATATTAAAACAATCTGAATGATCGTATGCTTTATAAACTTTAAGCTCATTATCACTCCATCTCTCCCAATAATTGATCCAGGCTAAAGAAAGTTCCAATTTTGTTAGAAATTAAATTAGCCTTTTTATCTAAATTAAATCTGTGTTTTTAGGACTCCATACCTTCTAATTGTTTTATACAATTCAACCATTCAATTTTTAGCTTGTCTTTGTTAAAGATTTTATTTATTTATTTATTTATTTATTTATTTATTTATTTGAGAGCTTATGCACCTGGGCACACTCATGAGCTGGGGGAGGGGCAGAGAGCAAGAATCTTCAAGCAGACTCCCCACTGAATGCTGAACCCCATGCAGTGCAGGATCGCAGGACCCTACATCATGATCTGAGTAGAAGGCAGACACTTAACCAACTGAGCCACCCAGGAACCCCAATTCTCAGTTTTTAATATGGTTTTTAGGTACCATGTTCATATATCTTAAGTTATAAGGAGCACATTATTTATGGTATATACATATAATGGAATATCATTCAAAATTAAAAGGGAAGGACTTCTGACACATCTTAAAACACTGTTGAACCTTGAGGATATTACACTAAGTGAAATAAGCCAGTTACAAAAGGATGGATAGTGTCCGACTCCACATATATAAGGTACTTAGAGTCAAATTCATAGAGATAGAAAGTAGAAGGGTGGTTGCCAAAGTCTTGGAGGATGAGAGGAGGGGAGTTTTTGTTTAATGGATACAGAGTGTCAGTTTGAAAAGATAAAAAAAGTTCTATAGATGCATGATGGTGAAGGTTGTACAGTAATATAAATGTACTTAATGTGACTGAATTATACATATAAAAGTGGTTGAAATGGCCAATTTTGTGTTATATATTTTACCACAATTTAGAAAACAAAAGTTAAGAAAAAAAAGCTTATCTAGATGATCAAAGTTACCCCATTAAGAAGCACTGAATAAACAAACATTCCTACTGCTATGAGAAAAGACTAGGGTACATGTCCTTGTTGTGCTACAGACATACCATCTTTGTGGTTCTGGTCACAGCTCAGGTCGTCCCAAGCCCAGAAAATCTATGCGATTTATGTAATCATCAGTAACACAATATGTTTGTGATGAGGGTGGGTTCACATGGAGGAAGCCAGCTTCTTTTATGACCGTTAAGCCTTCCATTTACTGGGACCTCTGGTTTGAAAACTGTGCTCATGAGCAAGAGAGCAGCACTTCCTATCCTGCTTTATCTTTCCTTGCCAGTGTAAAAAAAAAAAAAAAAAGATGAATGATTGTGGCAAAAACATTTGAAAACAAAAGAACATTTCTTGCAGCATATTATAAGTCAGAAAGTTATTCTGAATGTGCACCACTCCTGAGGAGGAGAGCTAAACTCTTTCTGCTTTTAAAAATGAAAGCCACAACAAACATTTATGTATCCAACATGTTCCATATGTTATCTTAATGACTTCTATTCCTGTTAGATTATAGCTGTTGGAATACAAATACTCTCAAGGACCATATTATAAATTTGGGCATTTATAATGTAGCTGGGCATCTGGAGAATTAACTAATTTAGAAGACATCCATCAGTAACTCAAGTAACTGAAGACGTACAATAAGATAAAACAAACTAGTCTTTTAAACATTATATTTACAGTTGCTCAAAGGAAAAATTATTTTTGACATTGGTTTTTATTTGTAACCTGGATATTATCAAATACTGTGCCATATTACAGGTACACAAATTAGCTGAGTCAGGAATATTTTTTTAAGTGGGTGTCTACTCTAATGTAGCTTTAAATATTTTTAAAGTTTTAGGAAAAGATGGTGCGTTGAGCCTAAGTCCAGTTGAAAACTATCTCAAATAGGGTGCCTGGGTGGCTCAGTGGGTTAATGCCTCTGCTTTCAGCTCAGGTCATGATCTCAGGGTCCTGGGATAGAGGCCCGTGTCAGGCTCTCTGCTCAGCAGGGAGCCTGCTTCCTCCTCTCTCTCTGCCTCCCTCTCTGCCTATTTGTGATCTCTCTCTCTCTGTCAAATAAATAAATAAAATCTTTAAAAAAAGAAAACTGTCTCAAATAAAAACATAGGATTAGATGAAAGTATTTTTTTGTTGGTGATGGTGGTGGTAAAAATTGAGGAAGGATAATGCCTTGTGCCAGGAGAAGTTCAGCTGTTCATAAATTTTACTTTGTGGAGCTTCTGCCTGTTCTAGTGTTTCCGAGGCTGCCACACCAGGATGCTTCTCTACACTGAGAAAGAAGCTCCGAGGGGTGCCTGGGTGGCTCAGTTGGTTGAGCGACTGCCTTTGGCTCAGGTCATGATCCCGGAGACTCAGAATCGAGTCCCACGTCGGGCTCCCTGCTAGGTGGGAAGCCTGCTTCTCCCTCTCTCACTCCCCCTGCTTGTGTTCCCTCTCTGGCTGTATTTCTCTCTGTCAAATAAATAAATAAAATAAAATCTTTAAAAAAAAAAAAAAAAAGAAGCTCCGAGGGAAATATTTTCAAGCTCTCCCCTACCCCACCTTTGCCTTTCTAAATTAGGTCTCTGTCAGAATTTTCCCTTTTCCAATAAGGTCACTCTGCATTCTTTGGAAGGGACTGTAGACTGGTCTTTTATGCCTTCCTTTGGTCTGACTCCTCTTACATTATCTAGAGAAGCTTTCTTAAAGGAAGCCTAGGTTATTTCCCTAGACACACAGGTAAGAACCTGGAATATCATTGCTCCCTTACCTTTGACTCTAAGGGAATAACCTTGGGGCTTTCTGTTCTTTCAAAGGAAAAAAAAAATCTTCCACTTACACTTTACCCCTTGTGATTATGACATTTCTTTCTCCATACCATGCATTGCTTCTATAACAAACTAAACATGCCCTTGATAAACTCATATTTCTCAGCCCTCAATTTCATATCCAGATAAAATAAGATCTTATAATTTTAATTTGATATCTTGCCTGCAAGTTCCAGATTAGAATAATTGATTTATGTTTTTCTAAGCAGTAAGCATTTTGCATTTCAATGAGGCTATGATAGGAAATAATTCAATAAATATGGTCTATGCGTGAGTCTTTCTATCTGTGTGTTAACAATAAACTGAAGTCCCGGACTGGCACATTGGACATTGGTGGAAAGCTTAGATATAAATCAGCCTCAGGAAAATGTTTTTATGCCTGAATTTTAAGTAGCAGAGCTTTATGTCTGGAAAGTATTTTGTTTAACAGAAACAGCACCAAATAGAATCCTGCGAAAGGTGAATTTTGATTATACTCACAGTGCTGCATATGTCATGACAATTTTATGTTTTTCAACCTTTTTCTTCACACATTAAGCAAATGTTTACCAGAAAGTGAACAGCACATCAGTTGATGTTTTGAGCTGCGAAAAGCATTACTTAATCCTGTAAGGTCTCAAGGATAACTTTTAAACTATGAGTTGACCCTTGGCCTGTGAAACAAATGAATTGTTGAGAATCTTCATCCCAAATGTCTTCTTACAGAGCCTGTGCTGGCATTGGAAAAGGAAGGTTGGCTTAATGAACAATTCGAGACCAACTGGCACATTAATATTAAGGTCTCTCTCATCATTATGTTTTCATTTTCTTTTGCATTTGTGTTTTGGAAGCTGCCTTTAGACTCTGAACTTAATATGGTCGGGGGTGTGAACAGTGGATATGTTCAACAAGGAATGTTGAAAAAATTCTCACCAAACAAGTGTAGCAGTTTTATTCAGAATTAGCTAAAGGGCATAACACTGTAAAAGAGAAAATGAACCCCTCCTGTGCTGTCATCAACAATGAGGAAAATGGCTCCAGGCAATCGCCGAATAGTCCTTTTGAACTTGAGAAGCTCAGGGATTTGGCAGTGAGGACGATCTCCTTTGTCCTGCTAGTTCTAAAGAACTACTGGTCTCAAATAATTCCAGTAAGTAAGGCACAAAGAAAAAATTAATCATCTCATCGTATCTCTCCTTATTATATTTTATATCATATCCAAAATATGCCATCGTTTCTTAAATAGATGTTGATATGTGCTATATTTTCCTATTTAAAATAGATTATCTTTGTAGACTAATACTGTAAATAAGGCAATACATGCTATAAAGTTAAAGTTGTTTTGAAAAATGATACATCTGTTGCTATAAGAAATTAAGGCAAGAAAATTTAACATGGTCGCAACATTCTTATTTTTATTTCTGCATTCCTACCAGCAATGTATGGGTTATTCTACATCCTCACCAGCATTTAATATTATCAGTAATTTTTATTTTAGCCATTTTAACCTTTATCCAGTAGTAACTCACTATGGTTTTAATTTGCATTTCTCCAATGGTTAATGATGTTGAACATTTTTTTCCCCGTATATTTCTTTGCCTTCCAAATATTCTCTCTACCGAAGTGTCTGGTAGTTTGAGTTTTGTTTTTTGTTTTTTGTTTTTGTTTTTACCATGGTTTAATAAGGCTGTTTTCTTACCATGGTATTTTGAGAGTACCTTTTTTTTTTTTTATTCTAGGATGAGTCCTTGTCAAATATGTGATTTTTTGAATATTTTCTCTCTGTTGGAAGCTTGTCCTTTCATTCTCTTTGATAACTGATTTGTGACAAAGATTCAAAGTAATGTAGTAAAGAAAAGACCATCTTCTCAACAAATAGTCCCAGAATAAATGGACATCCACATGTAAAAATGAACTTAGACTGCTATCTTACCCCATACACAAAAGTTAACTCAAAACTTTTGTATTTGTCAAAAGATATCACAGACCTAACCGCTAAATTGAAACTATAAATATCTTGAAGTTAACAATGAAGAAAATGTGTGTGATCTCATATTGGGCAAAGATTTCTTAGATGAGACACTAAAAGCATACTCCCTAAAAGAACACTGACAAACTGGACCTGATCAAAATTTTACAAGTCTGCTCTTCTAAAGACAAATAGTATTTTTAAAAATGAAAATACGAGAAGCTGAGAAGAGAAGGAATCAGCAAAGGAGTCTACAAACAAATGGCTAATGCAACAGGAAAACTGAGAAGAACAGTGTCCTGGAAACAAAGTAAAGAGATGGTATTCAGAAGGAAGAAGCCATCCACTGGGTCCAATCTGCTAAGGGAGAATGACTATTTTAGTTTCAATCAAGGAGTAAACATTGACAAATGTCCCCAGACTCGACCAGTTCTGGTCAGTTTTTGTCCTAGTCATGACTCAGCCATTCCACCAAAGGAGGAGACTCTGTGTCATCACTGGCCTGTTATCTGGTGAGATAGGCTTATGCTTGATGCCGTCAGCTTTGGGTCAGGTACACAGGGGTTGAATTTAGGCTTATGGACTTCAGTCATTATTATATCTGCATTCATTCATTCACTCCTTCAGTAGTTACTGAGAGCCTTCTCTGTGCTCAACATTGAGCACATACTGATGATGGGTATACACTAGTGATTTAAAACAGGCCCAAGGTCTAAAATGAAAGAATTTATAGAATGGAGGAGATGACAAGCATGAATCACAGAGGCACTGTGAGTGAAACTATGATGTTTCTTTCCACTGCACAGTAACAATGACAAGTTTCTTACTGATCCTACTATAATGAGGCATTATCAATTGTAGCATCATGAGGACTATGTTTGGAATAACTCTTTGGCCATCAGGAGCTTGTTTGTATCAATTAGCAACTCTATACTTGGTAGACTCGGTGTGTTTTAACTCCTCTTTATGTTTCCAGCAGATTTCTTTATCCTTCCCCAAACTGAAGTTGCCATCCACTTTAACTCTATTCTCATACCTAAAAATCTTCCCTCTCCTTACTTGATTCCTTTTTAAAATGAATAAGCCAAATATAAGTATAAGGACTATAAAAACACTAATCACGATTAACTGGGATGAATCTGAAACATATGTCAAATACAAATATTCACAGGTTTTACCACTTGGTAAACTGATAATTACAAAAACATTGGCAATAGAGGTGGAAAATAAAGATACACCATGAAAAATAACATCTTCTATTTCTACAAATCTATCCTCATAGAGATATATTTTTATTACTAGAAGTTATATTTTTTGTGAGCATTTTTGTGAACAAAAAATGAGCATTTTTTATAGATGAAAGAGAATATGGCATAGAGGTTAAGAACACAGATTCTGCAACTAAATACTTAGCTTTCAAGTTCGTTTGCCTTCCAGTTGTATTGACATGAGCAAGTTAACCTTCCTAGGCCTCAGTTTTCTTACCTATGTAGAACATATATTTGTGCTTACTTTATTATGAAGATTAAATCAGTTAATACATTCATAGCATTAGAAGAGTTGCTAGCAGATATTAAGTTCATTATATATATATGAATATATGTATAAATATATATATGTATATATGAATTATATATATATGATGTATATACTGATGTATATATGATGTATATATGAATAGAGAGAGAAAGAAATGAGGCTCTGGGATTAGACAAGTAGGTTCAAGGCCTGGTTTTATCACTTAGTATTTGTATGATGTTGGGTAGTTAATTATTCTTTTCATGCCTATTAACAAAAATGGCACTCATAATCGTAGCATTCATTCCTTCCAGAGTTGCCATGAAAGAGTACATATGAAATAGTTAGCACATGCTATTAATACTTGCTCCTCTTTTAGGATTGATGGTGATATATTTCCAAAACTGTAGATGGAACCATGTAAGTGGAACACAATTGAATTATTTATGATCTATTCCAAAATAAAATGAGAAAAATAAGGGGGAAAAAAAGATGGTGATGAAAAATACAACATAAATTTGCCTTGATTCTAGCAACTCTGAATGAGTTGGATCACTCAGAGAATTTCTCACAGACAGTAACTTAAATCCAAAAAGAACATAGAACAGAAAAGTTAACTGAATGATTTTAAAGTAATGAGAGTGAATGACTTATTATTAATTGGTCTATTCCGTGACTGACTTGCTGAGAAGATAGACTTATCAATGAAGGAAAGCTAACTACTTCACCACTTTTGATGGAGTAGCTGTGAATAATAACTGCTTAAGAACAGCCTGGCCAGACAGTTGTTCTCTGAACTTCAGTCCTAAATATGGAGATAAGAAAAATACACTTTTTTTTGATGTTCTGGGGTCAGCTTATGAAAGAAATGTAGATAACTGAGAAACCACTGCAGCCTACCTACCAGCTGGGCAGGTGGCCACAGGAAGAGATCAGACTGGGGCCATTGAGCATTTCCAGGACTGGGTTACGAGAAGCTCTAGGCACCATCAATAACAACAGCAGCAACCAACAGAGGGCAACTACATGCACAAAGAGCCTGGAAAGGGCTGTTAGGACCACATTCCTCTCTCCTGTGATACCTGCGTGTGTAGATGGCATTCATCAACAGTTACCACCTTTGCAACTGACATAGCACTAGCTTCCTGTGCAGACATCCACATTTGCTAACCAAAGTAACTGAACTACTTTCTCTATGTAAACCCAATTTCATTATCCCAGGTGAAGGAATATGGCTTTTTCACACTTTATCTTCCATGGTCGGTTTTTGTTTTTTCTAGTTTTTTTGGGGGGAGGGGGCTGTCTTGATATCTATTATAAAACTAGCAAGTGGAAGGAAAATCAGATGGGCTAAAATTTTAATTATAAAGTCATTTTGGAAAACTACAACCTCTATTAGTAAGTTGACAATAGAAAAATATGAGGAGGTATTTAAATTAGGGAAGTTAAGACTTTTCAATTCACACTTAGAAATTTCCTGAGATACCACAGCAAACTCCTCAAAATAAGGTTAATTTTACCATGATAAGAGGATGTGATTGTGCTTAAGATAATTTGCTTTCACATCGAAAATTGGCCTGAAGATAAAGAAGATCAAGTACTCTGACTTGGACCAAATGATTATTTGAATTTTGATCTTCAGTTATTGCCTTGACTATAATTTAAGTGATCAAAATGTTTTATGTAGGTAGAAATAAAAAAAACCTTTTTAACTTAATAGTCTATAATATTTACTAATAAAGAACCAAAGAAATTCTGTTTTTCTCATTAAAGAATAGTAGATACAAACATAGAACTGCCAGTAAAAATTCTTGTACATCTCTTTTCTTAGAATTCTTAGTATTTCATTGTCAGGGCTTTATTATTTGCCAGATGATGGCTATTACTTCTTTCTAGAATTTACTCTTAAAAATAAAGTCTTTTGGGGCACCTGGGTGGCTCAGTTGGTTAAGCGACGGCTTTCGGCTCACGTCATGATCCCGGAGACCTGGGTTCGAGCCCCACATTGGGCTCCCTGCTCAGCAGGAAGCTTGCTTCTCCCTCTCTCACTCCCCCTGCTTGTGTTCCCTCTCTGGCTGTGTTTCCTGTCTGTCAAATAAATAAAATCTTAAAAAAAAAAAAAAAAGAAGTCTTTTATTTATTTATTTTTTTAGATTCTAATGACCATTAAAGTTTACAAATTAAACCTGCTTAATTCTTATAAGCCAGCATACAACTATACAGTCAAGGGTTAAGTAGAAAGCTGAGTAATTTTCTAGTTCAAATCAGTAAATGTAGTTAAAATCTACTTCTACCACCAGGGACCCAAAACATTTTTTATAGACATGGTGACTTAGTTGCAAAGTATTCTCTTTCTTTTTATTTAGGGACAACATCACATCATCAACTCTGGTGTCACATTTCCTTTCTCAATTCTTTTATAAGTCATAAGAATCAGTAAATTCTAAGTGGGAAATAACCAGAACAAGTAGCTTTAGAGCTAAGGTTAAAAAGTCACTGTCCAAGTAAAATATGAAGGTTTCTGGACTCTCATAAACTTCTGAACTTCCTCAGCTTGCCAAATTTAGTTAAATTTTAATTGAAATGTAAATATGATTTATCTTAAAATGAAAAGGGAAATTAATCCAAATTGTTTAAGGTGGGTAGAAAGTATTCTATGTAATGTTTTGTTAGATATAAATCAGAGGGGAACAAATACTTTTCTGCCTGATAACTTCATACACCCCATGCCTTTTACTTCTGAATGGTATTATGCCGTCGTCTAACAGGTAGTTCTTAAAACTTGGTGGTGAAAAGGTCATGGCGCTAACAAGATTAGATTCATAGCCAATCATCTTCAAAATGTGTATGAGGAGTAAGGGAAACAGAAAGTCTGTGCACTGCAAAAAAAAAAAAAACAGTTTCTAGTTTTCTAAAACCCTGTGAACTGAAAGGTGATAATCAAAGCATCGAAAAATAAAATGTCTGCAAAACTGGATTTTGTGTGAAACACCTTAGTCAGTTACATCAGCAGAATCGTGTATTAAGGTGGTGTAAGAAAGGATATGAGTGTGCACAATGGTTTTTTTACAAACAGCATAACATACCAGAGATATGAATCCCACGGTTGAATTTCACACCATCTAACCAAATCTTCCTTTCCCAGGCACTGAGAGACACTTCCTAGCAGTCCAGTAGACTTCCTTACTGATTTAGCGCTTTGTATTCATTCAGGGCAATGAGAGGGAACCATTAACCTAAAATAGATAGATAGATAGATAGATAGATAGATAGATAGATAGATAGATAAATTCCGTGAAATGGATGGTACTGGATTTCAGCATATTTAGAAACAGCCTTTTTGTAAAGCCTAGAAATGAAAATAATAATAATAATGTGACCTTGCTTTGTGCCACCCTTTGAATTCAGTTCCACTCTCAAGTGCCCCTTGTTCTTGTCTTTCTCAAAGGAGTGTTAGTTCTTTTGGGAAGAATAAAGACCATTAGATATATAATATTTGTTCCAGGTGGCAAGTTAAGTGTTCATATTCATAAATATTGTGTATTATTCAATATGTACTCATTGTGCGATTGCTCTAGTCTGCAGGGCTTTTCTATTTTCAAGGAATAAGTATTCTCTCTCTCCTGAGTATCAGAGGAATAAAAAGGTTTTCTAATCTATAGCATATTCAATAAGTGAAGAAAATGAAAGTTATAATAGCAAAAACTGAAAAAAGTATGTTTAGAATCGATTCAAAATAAGAGCATAACATATCAAAATTTGTGATATGTAGAGAAAGCTGTACTCAGAGGATAATTTGCCATCTTAAATGTCTTTATAAAAAAATTAGATTTAAAATAAAAGAACCAAGCTATCAATCCAACAATCTAAAACAAGAACAAAAATAAATCCAAGAAAGGAATCAAGCAAGGTAAATATAAAAATAAAGCAAATTATTTTAACTGATGAATTCACATGATTCAAAAAAAATTCATTAAAAGGTCATATTAAATGGATAAACTTTGAAAATTACGGTTAAGAAAAATAAGGCACAGATTTAAAAAATAAGACTATATAAGATCATATCTTTATAGGATTTAAAAATCACTAAAATTGGCAAGAGACCTGGAAAACCTAAGAAGACAAAAAAGTAGTAACAGACATTGAAATGGTAATGAAATAATGACTTTTCCTCTTTAGTCCTCACTAAAGCTCCTGACCCAGGTTATTTTATGAGCAAACATTAACACATCTTCTCAAGACAGGAAGTTTCTGCCTTAAAACAGCAGACTATAGATTCAAAATAATAAAATTGTAACACATTAAATACAAGAATGTAGTATTAAAAAAACTAAAAAAACACACAGTATGACCAAGTAGGGTTTTATCTTGCGAATGCAAAAATGGCTTCATATTATAATTCTTTCAATGGAATGCACTATATTAATGTATCAAATGAGGAAAATCCATTTGATAAAAAGCATTCTAGGGGTGCTTGTGTGGCTCAGTCGTTAAATGTCTGCCTTCGGCTCGTGTCATGATCCCAGAGTCCTTGGGACTAAGCCCCCACATCAGGTTCCCTGCTCGGCGAGAAGCCTGTTTCTCCCTCTCTCACTCCCACTGCTTGTGTTCCCTCTTTAGCTGTGTTTCTCTTTGTTAAATAAATAAATAAAATCTTTTAAAAAATTCTAAATTAATTCAAGATGTTTATAATAATTTTTAAAAGTTTTTGGTAAAATAAAAAATATATCGAGTAATTTCCTCAACTTTATAAAAGGATCTACCAAAGTCCTGCACCAACCATTATCCTCAGTGATAAACTGTTAGAAACAGGCCCATACAGACAACAAGAAGAAAAGTGTCCAACCTTTAACTTGTGGTCCCAGACAGTGTAATAAAACAAGGAAAACAACTTAAGTATTGGAAAGGAAATTATAAAATTGTGACAATATACAGATATCACATTTGTATGAAAACGTCAAAATAAGGTAATTCAATCAAGATGGCCAAATACAAACCCACCATATAATAACCTGTAGCTTTTATTTATATCCGTAAGCCAATTAGAAAATAAAATAAAACAAGAGGCCTATCTATAATAGTAATAACCGTATCAAATACTTAGGAATAATCCTAAGAACACTTCACTGGATGGTATAAAAGAAAACCTGAATAAATGGGGAAAATACTTTGTTCATAAAGTGAAAAGGTTTAATATTTTAATGATGTCTGTTACCTCCAAAATAATCTATAACTTTAGTATAATACCAGTAAAAAAAATAATTTTTTGTGGGAATTTAAAACCTATTCTAAAATCCACAAAGAAGATGGGGTACCTGGTGGCTCAGTTGGTTAAGCGACTGCCTTCGGCTCGGGTCATGATCCCGGAGATCCGGGATCGAGCCCCACATCAGGCTCCCTGCTCTGCGGGAAGCCTGCTTCTCCCTCTCTCACTCCCCCTGCTTGTGTTCCCTCTATGGCTGTGTTTCTCTGTCAAATAAAAAAATTTTAAATAAATAAATAAATAAATAAATAAATAAATAAATCCGCAAAGACTAGTGAATATTTAAAAATAAATACAATAAGTACTCATTTGGGCAGCACATATACTAATATTAGAATGATACAGAGAGGATGAGCAAGGCCTCCAACAGCCAAGATAAATTTATAAAGATAAATGAAGGGATGGTCTTGTCTACTACATATGAACGAACATAGAATTATAGTAATAAAAACATCATATTTGTGCGACAGGAATTAATAAATAGATCAGTGGGATAGCAGTCTAAAAAATAAACAAAAGCATATGCTAATTTAAGACATGATTAAAGTGACATTTTAGATAAGTGGGGTAAGTGGTACTTTTATTTTTTTAAAGATTTATTTATTTTAGAGAGAGAATGAGAAAGTGAGAGACAGACTATACATGGGTGCAAGGAGGGAGGGGCAGAGGGAGAGAATCCTCAGGCAGACTCCCCATGAGGGGTGGAGGTTGGTCTCATTGCCCACGAGACCATAACCTGAGCACAAAGCAAGAGTTGGTAGCTTCACTGACTGAGCCACCCAGGTGCCCCAGGGGTACATTTTTTAATACAAATCCTTGGGGGGAATTATTTACTCATTTAGAAAGATACAGTTAACTCATATCTCATATTCATAAAGATAAATTTCAGATGATTATAATGTAAGCATAATATTATAAGAGTATCATATATATTTTTTCATGTTTGGTTCTGGAGTGTATTCTTAAACAAAAAAATTCTAACAATAAGGAACTGGAAGTAGACTCAATATCTATGTATAGGGGGGCTCCTACTCTGTGGAATGGAATATAAGGCAGCAGTTTAAAGAAAAGAGGTACTGATAAAGGAAAAAAAGCAGGTTTTGGTATCATGGTTATATGATGATACAATTTTTATAAAAAAAAAGAAAGATCAAACAACACTATACATTTTCTCTATATTTATCAATTTTTTCAAATGCTTAAAACAAAGTCTCAAGTGGCAATGATTAGCTGTGTAGAGGGGGATTAAATTTAAGATTACTGTTATAGGTACATTAGCCTTGTAGAGAATACTTAAATTTTAAATAAGGATGTATGAAAATGGATAAATTACAGGTAGATCAATAAATAAAAAAATTGCGGAGAAGGATAATCAATCAATTTTACAATTTCTACAAAGGAAATGACAAATATGAAGATCAAATGTTATTAGAAATAGAACAGCTGTCGGATTTGACAACTATGGGAAAGAATGAGTTTATTTTACCAGTTTAGCTGAAATCCTACAGACTCAAGCAGTTTTAATGTATTCTATGTTTTAGGAAAATAAAATGTTTTCAAAATATTTCAAAGGATAAATTATTTCATTTTAAATCAGTTAAATAAGCGTAATTTATAGTACAAATCAAAATATTTAAACCATGCTATTTTTGTGTTATTATGTGAGGCAAACTTTTTTTCCAAATGTTCCTCTTTGTAGCTTAAATGCATAATGCAGGGTCCACACTATTTTAAGTATATTTAGTGCCTAAATAAGTTCTAGGAATTTCTCTGCTCAAAATTAGCCAATGTTGACAGTGCCGGATTCAAAAGCAGTGTTAACCCAAGGTCACTGAGATGGCCCTAAGAAAACAATTTTCCTAAAAGTAAACACATAGACCAATCTTGTGCATATTTTTAGAACTACATGCTCTTTTTTTTTTTCACTTGCTGATCATTTTGTGCATGTTTTAGCTCTACCAGGAATCCTATTTTGATCTCCTCATGCCCAAAAAGATAGAAATAGGAAAAATAGAAAAGCTTAAATTTTATTAAAATTAATTCCAGTAAAGACTTTTTTGGAAGAGAGCTAATACTTCTGGGTTAGTGAGAAGGGTCTTCCTTCACATTGTTATTGGGAGAGCAGTTTAACAGTGTGGGTCAAGAATTTTGACAGATTCTCAAATAACTACTCAAAGTGGCTCTATGTCTAGGGATTTATCCTAAAAACATAGCAGTTAGAAGAAGATTAATATCCTATGATATTCATTATACCATCATTTACAACATTATAGGCAAACTAAATTCCAGCAACAGGGCCAAGCAATAGGGCACTTTTGGTTAAACGAACTGTACAATACATCTATATGATAATAGCTCATTATCTATTCAGTAAGAAATTTTTGAAGATGAATTCATGACATGGGAAGATGCTTAGGGTTAGTGAAAAAGATACAGGATTCCATTTATAATACTGAATGAGCACACATATGTATATATAAACAGTTTCATCTATCTGCCTACTACCTACTTACCTACCAACCTCTATTTGAAAGGAAAAAAATAATTATTAAGTGACTCCTGAAATAAAACAACCTACTTTCACTTGCCCTACCCTCTGTCAATGCTTCAGCCTGATTTGGTTTTTTGACAGTAGATACTGCAAAAGTGAAAATTTTCTTTGTTGTGTAAAGTGAAAAACAAGAGAACAATTAACAATAGCCCAGTCATTTCTCCTCTAATTTCCCATCCCCGATTCCCAGTAGAAGATTCTTCAAATCGGCATATTCTTCTTTGAGTGCGTGTGCATGGGCTCCTCTTGTTCAAAGACTTGAGTGCTGCTGCTCTTTGATTTTCTTTTCTTTTTTTTTCTTATTCTTAAGGTCCAAGTGGAGACGGTGTGTGTATTCTGAGCCCCTATTTCTGTACACTGTCCCAAAGAAGGTGGTACTGAAATCTGTGAGATGAGTATCACCTTGAAAATCAGATTGTACTCTCTCCACTCCACAGTCTGAAAGGTGGAGAGAAAGAAGGAAGAAAATACGTTGACAGTTAAGAAGGACCTGGGTCTCAAATGATGTGAATGGCAAAGATATTCACAGCTGTGCTCTTGTCATTGATGGGGGCTCAGCTGGGACTATGCCAGCCAGAAGGCTCATCACCACCACCATCACCACCCATTCCGGCTTCTGCTTCTGAGAATGAGGCTAATTTCTCAATAGTCCCTCTCCTTCAAGGTTATTACTTCCCAAGTGGGGTGGGCCTGTATCTTTTCTTCGCTCAGTTGCTTAGGGAGATAAGATTTGGCAATATTTGAAATCAAAGCATTTCTCTGTCCCTCCTGTTCTGACCACTAGGACACTTTGTTGTTGTTGTTGTTATGATCAGTTCTAACTTTTAAACCAAAATATATTTGTTACCATGTGAACTATGAATATCAGCATGACTTCTGCTTCTGCTTCTCTTTCTTTCTATGTGGAGCCAACTACCTACTTTATTTAACCTCATTTCACAAAGGTTAAATAACCACAAACAGAACTTAAAAAAAATCTGCTTTAGGAATACATCAACATATGAGTAAAATTTACATTTATGTTTTTAAATTGTGGATATTTAAAAAAAATTTTAGGTTCTAAAGTTTTTTATAAGGAGTATTATTTGTATACTAAAAGAGAGAAAGAGATATGCATCGTGGGTCATGACTGACCTTTGTCTAAACTATTTTTTTTTTTAAGATTTTATTTATTTGACAGAGAGAAACACAGCCAGAGAGGGAATGCAAGCAGGGGGAGTGAGAGAGGGAGAAGCAGGCTTCCTGCCAAACAGGGAGCCCGATGTGGGACTCGATCCCAGGTCTCTGGGATCATGACCTGAGCTGAAGGCAGAGGCTTAACCACTGAGCCACCCAGGCGCCCCTGTCTAAACTATTCTAACTACATTTGAACCAAATCAATTTTATGATAGGAAAAACATATGTAAGATGAGGAAAAAAGGGCTGTTGGTAAGTCACCAACTGGTTGATATTTCTGTACTCTGTCTTTCCGATACAATATCATGAAATTTGGGGCCTTCTGCTCTTTCAGGTTTTGGCTCAAACCTTCCGAAATTACCTTAATGTTCATCTTCCATCTTCCTACTAATCTAGTAGGTGTCACCCTGTACATTTCCTCCATAACTGCCACCATCAAATCTGTACTTATTTTGTTTACAAGCTTATTTTCTGTCTCCTTATATCTATAAAGTAGCTTCCTGTGGAGCACACAGGTTGTGTGTCCTTTTTCTAGAATACAGCCTCATGTAAAAGAGTACTCAACCAACAGTTACATACTCAATGAGCCAATAAATTATATAGCATTTTTACAGTTCAGCTAGTTTTTGTTTTATAACCAGACATCAGGATAGCTCCCAAGATGATGATGGTGTAATTCATACTCCAGTGATATCAAATAACTGTCAACTTTGTTTGTATTTCACACATGAACCATCACTTTTCCTGACAATGAATAAAAAAATAAGTTTTGGATCGCATTGTTTTCACATAATTTTAAATTTCTGCATACAGCACTATTTCTAGCTCCAGCTGGAATGGAATTGAAAGTACTGAAATATTATGAGAAAAGCTATTCCTGTACAATGTCCAATCTGATTTTGCAAACTGAGTATGTTTGGAAAAGTTGTGGAGAATATGAGAGAGATTTTAGATGCTAATGCCACAAATATCTTGGGCCTCGTCTCAGAAAATGACCCCAAAAAGTCACTTAGTATTTTTGCCTTTCATACTGCACAAAATGCATTGCATGTGCTCTATTTGGAAATAAATGATCAAAGTAGGGACAAACCATTACATATAGGGCTTTCTATGTGCCAGGCACTGTTGTAAATGCTCTGTGTATAATATTAGCTCCTGTAATCTTCTGCACAACTGTATCGGATAGGGATCATTATCATCCTTAATTTCCTGATGTGGAAACTGAGTCACAGAGTAAGCACTTTCGGTGGCAAGAAGCCTCCACAGCAACCCTTCTCAGTTTCTTCCAGCAAGTGCTGTGCTTCGCTTTACAAAGCAGTTTATTTCCCTCTCCACAGGGACTGTTGGCCGACCCAGGGTCGTGAGACTCAGTGGAGCCAAAATGAAACACAGTCTGGCATCAGAGCTTTGCTCCTTGCGCTCTCTGTCATAATGCTTCTCTAAAGACCCGTAATGGTGGAGATTACCAGAGATGCTCAGTCTTCTATCATTTACGCACAGGAAGCTGTGGTATAGGTGGGAAGGACATCGGAGTGGGATTTAAAGGTCTTGTGATGAAACTCTGAACTCTGTTCCTGAACCTGTTACTCATGTGGCTCTAGTTTCCTCAACTCTGAAGGGGAGATACACCACTGTTGGGTTTTTGTGAGCAGCAGCTGATGAAGGGGGAGGCGTGTGCTGCTTAGTTCTGGAAGCCTTAAGGAACGATTACTGTACTCTGTGAATTCTGGCTGTTTGTTTATAGACCTCTTTATTCCCTCTATAAAAAATGAAGCTTATGAAATTAAGCAAATGAGGAACATCAAATATGCAATATGGCTAGCCTCAGGGTGGGAAACAGAGACTCTTCCTATGTTTTTTAGGCTTTGATATTTAATTTGACAAATGGTTCAAGTGTGCTCAGGAACCAAACTCTGAGCAGGCTCAGTACAGAGCAGGAGAAACAAAGGCAATGGCCATTGTTCTCACAAGTCATGGACACAGAGGAGAGAAGACCCAAACCAAAGCAGATCGTGATACATACTGTGAGAGGTGGAAAAGGTTCAGTAAACTCAGGAAGAAGGAGTACTTTTGGATGGGGAGATTGGAAAAGAAGACTTCTAATTATGAATAATAGCAGAAAAGAGGAGCTGCATATATTAAAAAAAAAACAACAACAATAAACTAAAGACTCTGAGTCACTTTTCGTTTTTCTTCAAACATCAACTCTTTTCAAGGCACTGTGCTGACTACAGAACCAAGGAGAGGAAGACAGAGCTTAGAGTCTGGGCAGGTAGTCTGCGTTCTCTCTGCAGAACAACACAATGCCAGAAGGACACCCATTGCTAATAACCGTACTCCATAGAGGTGGAGTTAAAAAAGGAAGTAGGTATACTGTTGTATGTCAATATTGATGAGGAAGGATTTAATTCTGCTGTGAGAGACAGAGTTCAGGGAGTGCTGCAAAAAGGGATGGTTGAGGAGTCCCAAATGAAGGTCAAATAAGGAATTTCCAAAGAGATAAGAAGAGAAGGGAAAGATACTTCAAGCAAAGGCCACAACATGACCATTGATTTTGGATGTTTCTCTAGTCATGTTTTTAGCAAATCACAAAGCTGGGAATATGGTGGGGTAGAGGGGTAAACTCCCAGTTCTCCTGTTTTCTTTCAGAATATAGTTGCTCTCCACTTTGCTCTAAAACATTTTTTTTAAACTGCTTGGCTTGAACCAGGATCTTCTATTTGGGCACTGATCACGTCAGCAGTTAAACTGGCTTAGTTTCCTCTATCAGTCTCTGCTTCCTAACCTTGGAGAATGTCCCAGAAGGTTGGGACTAGAATAGGGAGGAAAGGATGCTTTTAAGCAAAGGAGGAGCAGGTTCAAAATGGCTGAAGGGAATAAGAGAGGAAAACGATGAATTAAGCTTTAAGAAGTTTGTATTAAAAATTTTTCAAACACATAGTACATAGAATAGTATAACTCTTTTTTATTGTCTTCTGCATTATTTTGAAATAAATTTGAACTCACATATCATTTTATCCTTAAGTATTTTAATATGTATCCCTAAGGGCAAAAGGACTCATAATAACAACAACAAAAAAATCCAAAACAATTAACACACCCATAAAATTTAACAATATGAACCAACTTTGGAACATTATTGAGACTAAAGGGCTTATAAAGGATCAAGTTTTGATACACTGAGGAGATACAGAGCTAGAGATGAAGGATATTAGTGTCCTCAACATGTGGGAAATGGAGAGGTTTAGGAAACAAAGCAAATAGGAGGTAAACTAGAGATGAAAGCATAAAGGACAATATTTGAATAAAGGCCATAGATAGGCTTTTGAAAACATGAAATCTGGAAGGACTGGAGGAATCATGAAGTCTCTCTAATTGTGGATACAGTGAGACAGGATGAGCTTGGAAAGAGGCTAGAACAACAGTAGGTGGTGAGAATGGTGGTGGTAATTCATCCGAGGGAACTAGTAGGAGAGATTCAGTGGAACCTGACAGGTACAAATGATCACCTCACAGGAAGTTAGGGAAAAGATATCATCTAGGGAGATGAGACTACAATTCAAGATTTCCAGAATTTGAATATCATTCACTGTTTCAATAAAATGCCAGATGAAAGCGGAGACCACGCTGGGAGCTAGGGAAACAAAGATATGACATCAGCCTTCCACTCGTAAGTAGATTTAGGTTTAATATGGGAAGCAGAGAAGCAAAAATACCACAAGAATTATAAATCATTCAGTGAACATTAATTGAACATCTTCTATGGGTTAGGCACCACCACTAAGATGCAAATACAGTGATAAATAAGCCATGGTCCTCAAGAAACCACTGAACTATTAATGAGTTTTGACTGGATGCTGAAATGAGAAAAAAAAAACATTTTTAGGGGACGTTATTTTTATCTCTGTGGAAAGAATCAAGAAAAGAACACTCGAGTCAAAAAGACAAAATATTAAACTGAAATAAGGTCATAGCAACAAAAAGGGAGATGAAGGGATCATGTAAGAGATGTATCAGTGGGAAAAAAATGGCAGGAGAAACTGAATAACGGATGTTCAGAAGTCTCAGTTTGTGCATGTGGATGTGGGCATGTGTGCACACATTTCAGGTGTGAGCCACATCAATTCTCTTTTCAAGTGCCTGCGCATATTCTCTATGACTAACATCGAGCTGTATAGAGATCAGCTTACTTTGATACAAAGAAAAATTTAGTTTTCTTGCAGCAATATCCTGAAACGTCTTCTTGGGGACATAGGTTTTCATTGTAGTGGGGGTAACTTCCCCCACTGCTGATAACTTGATGTGCTAATCTGTTCCCCTCCAATGTGAGTGCTGTCTTAATAAAAAAAAAAAAAAAGTGTTTTTTGAGTATCAGTATTAAGGTCCACTTGGAACATTCAGAACGTTTCTTAAATGATTGACCAAAGTAAACTCTTATGCTCTCTGCATGTTCACTTAGAGTCAGCAAACATCACATAGTTAAAAACAACAAGTAAATTATTTCCAAGGATTGGAAACAGAAATCCTCAAATGATTCACTGATGATTCAGATTTCTGTGTATCGCTTCTACCCTACTTGTTGCCAAGGGAACTTGGGGCCTACTTCCTACCACACCATGGCTATAAAAAGTACCAGAAAAAGCCACAGGGGAGAAACTTCTCTACTCTTTTATTAAAAATGGCTAACAGACTAAATGTCAGTTACACAAAGGAGATTTGCATTTTATCTATGGAGGTCATATCCGCGAGGCACAGAGATGCCATGTTTTTCTATTTATCAGCTGTTTGTGTTCTGCTGCTTTCCTCATGCAAGCTACTTTCTGTAAAGCACTAAGATGCCAACAGAAATTGTACTTTTCCCAATAAATTCCAGGTTAATGTGCTTTAGTAGTAGTAGAAATGGTCTGTGATCTGTGTCAACCAGGCTTAGAACCTGCAGACAACCAGCCTGATGGCTTCTCTGGGTCAGGAGGGCAAGAGAAGGACTGAGACAGGGAGGAGAAAAGTTGCCTACCACCTACAAGGTCCTGTATACCTTGTAGCCATGATCCCTTCATCTTTCTCTGACAATCACTATTATCAAGCAACATAAAAATATCCTTATAGTCAAATATTTATAAGAGAAAATCAGTGATGGGTAAATACATTTATTGCACATATCACCTAAAATTTCCCCTTTTAATGTATTCTTCGATTTCAATTCTTATCTGGAAATAGGGCATGAAGGCTGCCTTAATACAGTTGTCAGGAAGACATCTGAGGGACATAAGTTAACAGCACAAACAAGCATGCTCTATGCTTATAGAGAGCAGGGTCTCCTCTCCTTTAGGAAAGGCTGGTGGGACAAGAACCCTGAAAGGACCCGAGGAGTAATTCTTTCATTTGCATCAATACCTACTAGAAAATATGCAAAGAAAAGAATTTCCTCTTTTTCAGATGGACCCATTTTCTCTTTACACTTCCATACGGTCAGAGAGAAGCTCCCAGCTCTTCTTAAAGGGTATGGGACAGTTAAGTGTTTTTTTTTTTTAATGTTTAAATTTATACAGTATTAGAGCTCTTCTGCTCTCTGAAGGGGCAATATGATTGAATATGAGCTTGTAAATTTAAATTTGTTGAATGGATGTTAAGTATTACTTAAATAAACAGTGATTTCTTTGAAACTGCAAATTTGATCATACTGTATTTACTCTCTTTAAAATCTATCCTATGTTTCATATTTCTTAATGAGTGAAATTGAAGCTCCTTTTCACAAGATGCAGAGCTCTTCACAGTCTCCTCTGACATCCTTTGGTACTTGAACAATACAATGTTATCTGTAACTCCCAAAGCCCATCACTGCCCCACACCTCTGACCTGGCACATGCACCTTGCTAAACCTTGCTAAACCTCAGATATGACATGCCTTCTCTCTCTTCCTATGTGTTTAGTTCCTATTTATTTTCAGCATAATTCAAACATCAGTTGCTCTGCTGAGTCTTTCCTGATTCAACTGCTATCAAATGCAGTTCTTATGTAGAACCTCTGGCTTTGCCCATATTTGTAATGTTGTACCTATAATATAATATGTAACAATTTGTTCATGTGTTCATGTAATTTTTCTTCTGTTACACTGCACAATTCTTGGGACCCAGATCCTGATTATCATTGTTTTGATCTTTGCATTTCCAGGACTTTGCACAGTACCTAGTATACATTAAGTTGTTTGTAACTTTTGTTGAAATCCTTTTCCATGTGGCAAACCTTATGATTATTGTTAGAAGAAAATTTATCTAAAATAAATGCATCACTAGAAAATATTAGTGACACTTTAAATAAACTTTGTATATCTGTGCCTTAGAACGCCTTGTAGAAGAGAGCTATGTCCAAAACTCCTTGTTGGGTAAACAAGAAAAGGGTCAAAGTATCTAAGTCAGGTGGATGTAAATTAGAGAGATATTTGTTCAACAAAGAACAGTAGCAATGAGGCCCTCTCCATCTCTGATGTTGGGACTGGCTGGTGGAAAACTTAAGATGTAATTTTTCTGATTGTTCCAAGGACCCTGAATGGAGCCAACATGAACATCTATTGTCATGATTCTATCTGAGTATCTGATTATCAGATTCAAACAGAAACTTTGCAACAGGCAAATGTATACACTCTGTATGCATACATGCATTTTCCCTTACTCCTCAGTGCTATCTTCCTCCAGAAGATCTCCCAGAAACAGTAGGTAGCCCAAGGAAATCGGTGCATTCTAGCCCCACATGTGGCACCAGAACGGATTGAACAATAACCTTAACAGCACCAGAGAATGAAGCTGATCAGAATAACAGTACAAGAGCTCAGAAAACCAAACTGTCATTGGAAATAAAGCACAGAAGTACGCCAGAACCTATAAGCTCACCCCATACAAGGCAACTGCCTTCCAAAACAGAAGGTATAAAAGGATCAAGAGTCTCCTAACACAATAACTCAAATGTCTAGAATACAACAGAAAATCATTCATCATATCGAGAACCAGGAAAACCATAATATGAATGGGAAAAGATAACTGATGCCAGTATTAAAATAAATTAGACGATGGACTGTCTTATAAAGTTTTTACAGTGGCTTCAAAAATCAATTATACAGATCATTTTGAATTAAATGAAAAAAAACAGAAAATCTTAGCAAAGAAACAGAAGTTATGACAACCTATGGAAGAGGAAAAATATTTACAAAAGATATATCCAATAAGGGGCTAATATCCAAAATATATAAAGAACTCATACAACTCAACAGAAAAAGAAATACCCCAAATAATCCAATTAAAAAAATGCCAAAGGACCTGAATAGACATTTTCTTAAAGAGGATATATGCAGGGCCAATAGGTACAGTAAAAGGTCATTATTAGTGAAATGTGAATCAAAACCAGATTATCACCTCATAGAAGGGCTATTATAAAAAAGATAAGAAATAGCAAACACCGGCAAAAATGTGGAGAAAAGAGAACTTTTGATCACTATTGGCACTATTGGAGGGAATTAAAATTGGTGCAACCACTGGGAAACAGTATGATGGAGCTTACTCAAACAATTTAAAAAATAGAACTAGCATATTATCCAGCAGGTCCCACTTCTGGATATGTACCCAAAGGAAATGAAAACACTGCTAAAGAATTATCTGGTCCCCCACATTCATAGCAGCATTCTTTATAACAGCCAAGACAGGGAGAGAACCTAATGAATAGATAAGGGAATAAAGAAGTTGGGATATATTATGTGTAACTTTATTATATATAATTGCATTATATATCAGTGTTAAAATATCAACATAACATATACTATATATGAAAAGCTACAAATGAAAAAAAAGAAAGGAAAACAAAGAAATAGAAGTTATAGAAAAGACCTCATGAGCTTGCATAGTACCATTTCCAGACCAACTTCCATGATTCTGGTTGTATTTCAATTCATCATCAATATTGCATGTGGCACTAACAGCTGTGAACTGGAATAACTCCGCGACACACACAAGGATGTGTAGTGACTCTTAAATGTCTTCAATTATCATCAGTATTTTGCCCACTTCTCACTTGGCCAATTTGACTCAGTACATTCAACTCTTCAGGAAAGGTCAGATTATAGTATTCTGGGAAATAAAAATAACATTTATCCATATCACATTCTGGAATTACCCAACCCAACCCGACTTGTAATTATCCAAATTTGCATCCACAATACTGGGGAACAAGCCATTTTTTTTTGGTAAGAATTTCCTGATTTAAATATCTCTAAACCTATATCTCGTTTTAAGATAGATGGTCTTATTGAGGTCATCTACTCTGAAGGGAAACTGAAGGCACAGCTGATGATCTGAATTGCCCTTCAGGTATGTGGCCCTGCCCTAAACCCCCAAAATTCAGCTTGCAGCAGGTGAAGTGAATGTGATTCTCAGAACATTTTAAATTCACATCTGTTATTTATCAAGGAGTCGAAACCGACAGGCAGACACCCAAGAATGTTAGCAAGATCTCTAAGACCTGGCAAAGGCATTGTGCCCAGAAAGATCCTTGAGGAGAAAAAGAAAAAAAGCAGCTAAATATGGTTACAAATGACCAAAGAAAAATGCAGAAATATTACTACCTGCATGTTGATATGTCAAGTCAAGAAAGGTCAACCAGAGGGCTAAAGCAGCTGGAGATCAATGGAGTGATCATAAGGTTTGCCACATGGAAGACGATTTCAACAAAAATTACAAACAACTTAATGTATACTAGGCACTGTGCAAAGTGCTGGAAATGCAAAGATCAAAACCAAACAATAGCCTTAGGTATTGCTGATGTCTCAAGCCAATCTGTGGCCTGGCTTGAAGGGCCAAAGCCAGGAGACAACTGAAAGGACAACATAACAAATAATTATTCCTAACAAGATTTTCAGTTATAGCTTTGGTGGTGGAAAGCTGAAATGTTTATCTGTGGATAACTTAGTTTTAACTCTTCTATATCATTTCATGTCACTGGAAGAGATACTCCTATTGTACTTCCAGTTTTCTCTGAAATGTGTTATGACATAAGATTCAAACTCAAACGTACCAAAAGTCAGACGTGTTCCATTTGCCCAAAACAAAGATTGTAATGAAAATTCCTAGAGAGGTTTTAGCATGTCAAATATAATTATGTTCCAGTCAGTTCAATATTTTTGAGCACATTCTTCATATGAAGGTCAATGTAAAGTGCTTTATAGTTGTATTTTCCACCAAATTATTTTATTGGTATAAGATTTAGCTTTGAACTTAAAAGGGAAGCATAATTCTCAAAGATCAAAATATTTCTCATATGAATCACTTTTTGGTTCATGGATGTCTATGTCCAGTCATAAAATGGTCTCTTATTACAACCCTCTATTTCCATGTTCCATATCTTGTTAAAAGCATTATGAAATATGACGAAAGAATAATCCTTAATCAAGTATAAATATAATTGGCCATATCACCAAGGATAAACATAAACCAGTTCATATTACAATTAAATGATTTTGAAGTGGAAACATAAATTCAAAGATAAATAAATAAGTTAGAAAAATAATCTGGCATACAGCTATCAAAATACTTTTTTCACAAATTATGAGAAAATTAAAATGTCCCAGTATAAATATTGTTTTCTTTTATTCCAAGATCAACCAGTTTAAAAATAGTTAATATCGGGACTAGACAAGTTAAAATACCATTTCATGATATTGTTCAGGCCAAATACTTAAGCAAATTATCCCTATTTGGTGTAAGAGAATACTTGCCTTATTTTACAGACAATATTTTTCAGTAAGATGTCTCTTTTTCTTTGAAACAGTATATTCTTTAAATGGTCCGAGACTATTTGAATTTATGTTCCTAATCAAGCTTTTTAAGTATTTATTTCAGTTGGAACTCTTTACATTTAAGCTACTTTGTTTGATTAAGTTCAATGTGAAGAAACCTCTTATTTGTTCTTTCTCCATAAAAGGACTAGTCTTTGATAAACAGTTTTGTCTCTTATCCTGGTCTATAATCATATGTGTTTACTGGGAAAGATAAAGTCTCTGACATTGTCATGTAGAGATAGTTTTTAAAGAGTGCAAATTGTACTCTGCCTAGTACATTACATAGCATCAATAAAAGGTAAAAGAACAATTTACTTTGATGGTTTAATTTACAACCTTTTTGCCTTCCTTTTATTCTTTCATGATTTACTCTTTTCATTGCTCTACTAAGCAGCCTGCTAGTAGCTGAAGAATCCTAATAACCAAGTATGATTGCATTTAGGGGGACATTACTGCTTCAGAGGACACTTAAATTGTAGCATAATTTTAAAATGAGTCCCAAGGAGATTCATTCCTGATATCTGAAGGCAGTTGCTTATAAAATTTGAATCTCAAGTATTACAAATCTCAACTTTTTAATTTTATCTAAGTAAATTTTATCTTTTTTTAATGTTTAAAAAAAGTTGACTGCATAAATGTATTATTAAGTCCTAAACATACAAGAACACTTAAGTTCTTAAAATTATTTTTAATCATACATCATTCTTTACAAATCTACTTGTAGATAACATTATCTTCCTCTTGGATGATTAGTATTCTCTTTAGTGAAAGGAGAGTAAACCTTGTGATGCTGCAGAACTGAGTTCAGATTATGATCCTACCTCAGCTGGCTATGTGATGTCAAACAAGTTACTTAGCCTCTCTGAATCTATTTTGTTGTTGTTATTGTTGTTTGTTGTTTTTAAGAATTATATACAAACGGAAGCCTGGGTGGCTCAGTCCTTAAGTGTCTGCCTTCAGCTCAGGTCATGATCCCGGAGACCCAGGATCGAGTCCGACATCGGTTTCCCTGCTCGGTAGGAAGCCTGCTTCTCCTTCTCTCACTCCCCCTGCTATGTTCCCTCTCTAGCTGTGTTTCTCTCTGTCAAATAAAAAAAAATCTTAAAAAAATTATATACAAAATATATAAAGTAATGAACAAATTAAACATAGTAAGTACTCAATCATAATGGAGAAATTGCTCAAAGGAAAGAAGTAGGGATAGTTTAGGGCTTACCTTTTTTTCTTTCCTTTATTCCTTTCCTTCCTTTATTTCCTAATATTTTATTTATTTATTTGAGAGAGAGAGAGAGAGAGAGAGAGAGAGAGAGAGAGAGAGAGAACAAGCAGGGGGAGTGGGAGGCTGAGGGAAGAAGCAGGCTCCCTGCCGAGTAGGGAACCCAATACTGGGCTTGATCCCAGGGCCCTGTTGGTTAACTGAGCTACTCAAGCACCCCATCTTTCTTGTTTCTATCAACTCTTTACTCTCCTGGCATTATAGTGATTCTAACCCTTGGACAATACATGGCTCTGGAGGATGCTATTTTCTCACAGCAAGAGAAAAGGAAGAATTCTAAAGCTCCTCTGCCCCTCTGTTTCCACAGCTGTACTCCAGGCTGCCTTTCAGCTTCATACAAAGCTTCCCTGCCCTCTATCCACCTGGGTTTCTCTGTGTTGATGCTAGTCCACTGGACCCATTCTTCTTCTCCCTCCCTTGCATAAAGTCTGCAGTGCTGTATTTGGGGAGAAAGGCAGTATTGTCTGCTGTTTGTCTCTCTTGTTAAAGATGGCAAATCTCAAAATCTGCATGAGGGTAACTTGATCTAGGGCCTGTTTGAGTCTGCAAGAGTCCTATGTGAAAAGCACTAGGAAGGGTTTTGAACTACACATGTCCAACAGGGGACGATCATTGATTTTTTTCTATCAAAATAAAACACTTCTTGATTTTCAGGATGTTCAAGGTGAATTTTAAAGATCAAAAAACTCACTCACAATTCTTGAAAAAGAAAAGATCCATCCAATTGCTGGATACCACTCTCAGAGGAGGAAAGAAAGACGTAGCTATAGATAGATGTAGATACACACACACACATTATATAATGTAGTTATTTTTTAAATACCATGTGGCAACACTTTTTGTGAAACAACTCATTTGAGAGTACTTTGACCTGGAGGTAAGGGGAAAGTGGCAGCCAGGGAGGTAAGGTTAGGGTGATATTCAGAGGAAGAGAGGAATAGCTTCTTGGTGGCGGAATGCATGCCATCAGTTCAATGGATGTGCATCCCTGACCATTCCCACTGTCTAGATGGCATCCCAGCAGTGGAACATAAAGCCCCTCACGCTCATACTGCATGCACTGCCTGAATTTTCATTATTTGATTGCCTGTATTTCTTAGTATAATCACTTTCCTCGATTTCTGTATTACATGTCCACATATGAGTTCAGCCTTTCTTTTTGGTGAAAGAATAGAGCTGGCTAAAAGAACTAGATCCCAAGAGGTAAATGTCCTTCTTACCTTTATCTGCTTTGAAAGAGGCACTTCCGGAGCACAAAAGACTACTCAAAGTAGAAACAGAGAAGAGATACAAGACTCAGAAAATGACTATTCTCTGTCATGTCTACTGCATATTTAGTCCAATACAAGTCCTTCAATACTGTAGGACATAAAGGGATTGCAAAGCTGCAAAGCCACAAACACTAGAGTACACGACAAGTTGGCAGAGTTACTAGAAAAACAGCTTTGGTGACATCTGGATCTCTTTCAAACACACTACAGCACATCAGACAGACAAAATTTTCCACTTTGTCTACTTTCATTTAAAACAGTTATATTTTACAAGGATTGAGTATAATGAGAGGGAATGAACACCCAGCAATAGCTCACATTGAAAATACTCATAAAAACTTTCACAGAAACACTGCCATGGCACCTACATTGTCACAGTCTGAATACTGAGGGTGAATTTAATACAATTCAGTAGTAATCCCAATAAGCCATAAATTAACTGCATAAAGTATTCCCATTTGTCTTCACAATTCGTATTCTGATAGCAGCAGTTTCTGAAGAAAGGCATTCAGCTGAGATATCCACAGATTTGCAAAGCTTATGCACCTGAAGGAATTACTGGAATAAATCAGTATATGAATGACGCTTTTTAAATAAAGTCTAAGTGATAAAGCTTAATGCATGATGAGCACCGTGTGTTATACACAACTGATGAACTACTAAACTCTACATCTGAAACTAAGGATGTACTGTATGTTGGAGAATTGAATTTAAATTTAAAAAAGATTAATGCATGTATATACATATTCATTTTATAATACTGTAACCCTGCTGTGCATACCACTTTGAACTCTATAATTTTCACATAAGACATTATAAGTAGCCATTCCTTTTAAATCAGGTATTTTAAAAATACAAACCATGAATGCAACAAATTTTAAGCCATGATTAGACACTTGTTTTTAAAATTTCATGGCTATATATAATCTTTTGATCAATTTTTAGTAAATGAGTATTTGAGCATATGTTTCAGGATTCCTACTGAGTAAATTCCTGGCAATGGAAATGCTGGACCAAAGGGTGAAGGCTTTTGAGATATTTTGTTAAAATCTCCTCCAAAATGGTTGTGTCAACAAACACTCTAATCAACAATGCCTAAGTATACACTTATAAAGTGTTCCCTATGAATACCTCAAGACTTTGTATTATCATCTAGATAATCTCATATAGTACCTTTATAGAAAGCACCTCTTTGGCTGCTAACCAAAAGGCTACTATGTTGACATCTAGAGAGGCAAAAAATAAAAATAATCATATAACCTCAAAAACACCTGCACAAGAGGAGCCAACTTGTATTCACCACGCAGACAGAATGCTACCAAAACTCTAAGAAAGGTCTGCAGCTATTCCCTATTTCTCTTGGAGGATAAACTCTGGATTAATATTTAAAGCTAGTTCTTGATAAAGTTGTTTTCAAATTTGATTACCTAAGACACGCAAATGTAATGAGTCATCCCAACACATTAACACATGTAATAGATTGAATGTTGGGCAAGAGTGAGAATTTAGAGGGAAGGAAAATAATCCCTGGAGTCAAGATATAAGAACTGTCTTAGCAAAACTTTAGGTCTAGATGTGACAGATTAATTATAAGATCTGTTTAAAACCTTAAATGCAGGTTCATGTTGGCTTAGAGTCAAAATCATAGGAAACCAATTGATCTCAAATGATTTGGTTTTGGATATTGGTTATTGATTCTTTTCTGGTAGAATAATCTAGTAATTTTCAGTCTTTGGTATAATGGAAAAAGCATAGGAAGAAAAGTCAGAAAAGGTTTAGTATCCTAGCTCCAGTACACATACTAAATGATCTGGGGGAGTGGGCACACTTAAGTAACAACAGCTAACTTTCATTTAGCACTCTTTCTATTTCAAGCTTGTGCTAGCCTCTGTGCATTCTCATCTAATCCTCTAATATCTATAGATCATATTCTGTATCTTCCACCCCCTTTTTATAGATGGTAACACTGAGGTTGAGAGTTCATAGGCCTTGTCCAGCAGGACTGACTCAGTGAGTGATGGACACCCACTGCTTATTTGCCTCCAGAATCTAAGGGCTTAACTATTGTTTAAGTTGCTTATATGAAGAATGGGGCATTTAGGGAGTTAGACTACATGTTTTCTAAATTCCCCTTTTAGTCTAAAATAATCTTTTCTTTTGCTTCCTACCCCTCCTTTTTTTTTTCTAAAGAAAAAAACTATTCCTCTGTTCACAGAATCAGTAAGGGCTGAAGATGTCGTTTAAACCTCTCAGTTATATTCATAATGCTAAGAAATTAAGAATTAAGATATAATTCATATAAAGTATACAATTCAGTGGTTTTTAGTATATTCACAGAGTTGTGCAATCATCACCATATTCCATTCAGAACATTTTTGTCACCCAAGAAATCCATTTCCCCTCCAAACCATATTTGAAACCCAGCCCTAGGCAACCACAATCTATTTTCTGTTTCTATGAATTTACCTATTTTAGAAATTTCATATAAATGGAATCTTACACTATATGGCCTTCTATGACTACCTTTTTCCACTTAGCATATCATTTTCAAGGTTCAGCCATTCCATAACTTAAATAAGCACTCTTTCCTTTTTTATGTTGAATAATATTTCATCGTATGGGCATACCACATTGTGTTTATCCATTCATCAGTTGATGTATAATTGGGTTGTTTGCATTTTTTTGGCTTTTATGAATATTTCTGTTAAAAACATTAGTGTACATGTTTCATGTGAGCCTAGGTTTTCATTTCTCTTGTGTGCATATCTATGAGAAATACTGGGTCATGTGGTAACTCTATATTTACCATCTTGAGGACTTGCCAGTATATCTTCTAAAGCAGCCGAACTATTTTACATTCTCACCAATAGTTGTAAAGTTCCATTTTCTTCATGTCTTTCCACCATTTATCATTGTCTTTTTGATTATAGCTACCCTAGTAGGTACAGAGTGGCATCTCATTGCAGCTTTGATTTGCATGTCCCTTAGAGCTATAATGTTGAGCATCTTTTCTTATGCCTAGCTTCCATTTGCATATCTTCTTTGGAGAAATCTCTATTCAATTCCTTTGCCCATCTCTTGAGTTGTCTTTATTATTGAATAGGAAGCACTCTTCACGTATTTCAAAGGCAAGTCTCTTAAAAGTTTTCTTCATTCTATGGGTTATCTTTTCACTTTCTTGGTGGTATCCTTTGAAAGATAAAAAGCTTTGAATTATGATGTCTAATTTATGTATTTTTTTCTCTTACTTTAGGTGTCGTATCCTAGTATTCATTGCCTAATCCAAAGTCATGAATATTTACCACTTCATTTTCTTTTAAAAGTTTTATAGTTTTAGTTCTCACATTTAGGTGTTTGGTCTATTTTGAGTTAATTTTTGCAGAAGGTGTTAGATAGAGGTCCAACTCATTCTTTTGTGTGTACATACATAGTTGTTCTAGCACCAACTTCTTGAAAAAACTATTCTTTCCTCACTGAATTATCTTAGCATCCTTGTTGTCTACCTTGTTTTTGATCTGTAATTTTTCATGTCCTCTTATTCACTTTGTTTCTCATTGCACTTTCAATCAAATTATAAGTCCCTGGAGTTGAAGTATCATGCATTATGCTGCCCACCCTCAATACCTGGCAGAGTACTGAGTCTGTAGGAGGCACTTAATAAACACTTCACTGATTAATTGGTTGGTTGATAAAAGGAATTTAAGATATCACAGGGGCAAATAAAATAAGCCAGGAGGTTATAGAGATAAAAGTTGTAAATTTCATTTTATGTTAGTGTGTCTCACTAATATTTGGAAATGCTTAGTCAACTAATATTTGGAAAACAATACAAATTAATATTCTATTAAGAGTCGTTTCTAGGGGATGCCAGAGTAGCTCAGTCAAGTGTCTGCCTTTGGCTCAGGTCATGATCCCAGATCCCGGGATCAAGGCCCAAGTTGGGCTCCCTGCTCAGTGAGAAATCTGCTTCACCTTCTCCCTCTGTCTGCCACTCTACCTACTTGGGCTTTTGTGGAGAGCCACGTAGACAAAGGACAAACGGCACCTGGCTTTGAGGGGCTGAGTATGATTGGCTGACAGCTTATATAAGACGTGCATAGGCACTGCGCGACCAGTAGGTGGAGGGATAGATCGCGAGGGAGCGATCACGCGCGCGGAGTGTACGGCTTGCTCATTGGTTATTGGCTGCATATATATGTGTGTAAGAGTTCCTAAAAATAGTAGTAGTCGTAGTAGTAGTAATGAAAGTAGTAGTAGTAGTCCTCACTCCAGAAAGGAGGAGGAAAGTAATAAAGAAGCTTGCCACCCAGTGTGTCTCCTGGTCATTCTTGCTGGCGAGAGCGACAGGCTTTCTCTCTCTCCATCTGTCAAATAAATAAATAAATAAATAAATAAAATCTTAAGAAAAATAAAGTCATTTCTAACTCATTATATTCAAATATGTTACTATGCTGGTAATATTTGCTGTTGTGGAAATTCCTTTATACACATTTAATCTCCAAAATCCACTCAAGACAAGGAGTCAACTTCTTTCATATACATTCTTACTTAAGAATTGTGTATATAATTAATTATATTCTGATTACACACCCACTAGCCTATTTTTTTTTGCTAATTATTCAATATATTAAGCCAAACCACCTACAGACATCAGTCAGACTTAAAAGAAATCAATTGTAAAATAGTGTCTCTTTATTCATTGTAAACACATTTCTTCTTGATACTAGGTTCATGTTGTAAGCCTCAGAGAATTTGAGAAGTGGAAAAAAAAAAAACCCATTTCTACTTGACCTATAAACATGAAACGTAAAAGAAAAAGTTCTGGTTTTCCTCCATTGAATGAATATTAGGTTAATCTAATCTAAGACTCATTTTTTAGTTAAGGTTTATAAGCAAGTCTCTAAAAAATGCAAATTGTATAATAGACTCTTGGATTTTTCCTGTCCTTTTCCTTCATCTGATTAATCTTGCAAGAAATATCATATATGTCTTTCAGAACATTGAATTGAGTGGAGATGTTTTTGAGTAAAGAAAACAAAGTTCCACATAAGTATTTAACAAAATTATGAAAAAAACATTTGGAAAGAAGTTTAAGAAATTAAGGTTCCTCTTTCACTATTTGAACCAATGGCTGTCAAATTTGAAACAACGGTTTTCATGTCTACATGACATGTTTTGAAGTTTGGAAGTATGCACAACTGCAATTCTGTAAAATTATGTATGCAAATATAAATACAGGAAAATAACATGTATATATAGAAAAGACCCAAAACCCTAATCAGTCTATTTAGGCAATTCCTTTGGTTATATATACATGAAAATATATATGTATCTTAACTCTTCTAGATCTGAAGAGGTCAAATAAGGAAATTATGATGAAATACTTGACCTATATCAGGAAAGACAAATAAAGTCAATGATCTAAATATTTGTTAGGAAACTCTGTTTAAGAGCTGGATTTGCATGTATCTCATATTTATTTGGTTATTAATTTAATCACCCTTTCAACTAGCTTAACCATCCATATCGAGTAGCATAGCAAGTAGCTGATGAAGATCTGGTCCATGATAAATGAATCTTTTAGACAGAAAACATTACAGTAGGATTTAGGAAAGATTAAACTCTTATACCTTACCAAAGCAATAATTAAAATGAGTGAAAGCTGTTTGTATAAATAGCTGTCATTTCTTGTTCAACAAGGAATTTTGCCATTTACCACTCATCTCTTAAGAGAAAACTGTAATTTTTCACTTACCTAATGTTTTTGTTTTGTTTTGTTTTGTTTTTTGTTTTTTGATTCAGGAAGAACTCCTAAAAGGACAATCCAAAAGAACATCTACTTTGAGCAAGTCTGGCAACGTAATGCACTCTAGCCACTGCCCAAATTCATGGAAATTTCAGGAAAAGCCAATTCAATACTTTTTCTAATTTCTGCTTCTTTTAGTATATAACTAAGATTAGGATTCTTTTTTGTCTTATTATCTTCCTCTAACACCTCTATGCCATCAGGTTTCAGAAGGCTAGTAAACATGCTCCATTGAATCTTTGAAAGGCAAACCTCAATTTATACCTAAATAACTAAAAAGATGTAACATTATAGTTCATATTTGTCAAATGTGAAACTGAAAAAAAACTTTTTAAACCCATTTTACTTTTAAACTATTCCTTTTGGATTATCTATTGGCTCTAAAGTAGATTGCCCTTATGTTCTACATGTATGTACTGATGATATTGCTTCATTAAATTGTCCATTTGTTGATGGCAAAAAAAAAAGTTACTTCTGTTTATTGCTGGTTAAAGTAATGGACTTCTATCCAATTTAAATTGTCAGCAGTAGAAACTAGTTGTCTGAGAAGCTGAACATGCAAAAGTCATGAAAGCTTTCACTCTAGGTGTTTTGATGACTATAAACTAATAGGGTAGAGAGTCTAGATGTTATGAAAGAGAAAAGAATATTGAGTCATATGTGAAATATACATTATTGAGTGATGAGGAAAAGTGTACAAGGTATTACAGGTCCCTAAACCATGTTCCCATACTATATTTATTTCATCCTCAAATCCTGGGTGGTAGAGTGAAACTGAGGCTCTGATAAACTTTAAGGTTTGCTTGAGAACCAAGACGAGGTAATTGAAAAGTCATGGTAGTTCCAGGGTTCCCAACTTCTAGGTCAGTGTTTTTCCTCTTATTTTTCCAGGAGTTTTATTATGAAAATGTATGAACATGGGCCGTTATGCATGAGAAAAGGTGTTTGATATCAATATAACAAAGAAATTCACAGAGGTATCATCTCTCAGTCATTAGACTAGCAAGATCAAAAGTATAACAACAAACTTTGTGGGGAGACTGTTGGGAAAAAGGTACTCTCATATACTGTTGGTAGGATGAAAATATGGTACAACCCTGTGCAGGAGAATTTGGCAAATTTAATCAAAGTTCAGATGTACAGATACATTTATACTTCAAACCAATCCTACCTTTTGGAATCTAGCTTATAAACACACCCAAGCATGTCCAAAATGACATGTGAACAAAGTCTTTCATTTGGGTATTATTTGTGTAACAAAAGTTAGAAGTAACTCAAGTATCAACAATATGGAGTTGCCTGAATTATTATATATCCATACAATAGAGTAATATGCAACAATCAAAAATAATGAGGACTATCTACGTACTGATAAGAAGAGATCTTTGGGATATATTCCTTAATGAAAAGCAAGTACAGAATAGTATATATATAAAAGTATAATATAATATAGTATAATCTATATTATATATAAAATATATATACATAAATTTATATATGAAATGGGGAAATAATATATGTTGTAAAAAGAACTTTGGAAAGATGAGTATAAAGCTAATGAAAATAGTTAATTACAGGGATCAAGGAGGGGAAAGTTACAGAGAGAGAGCAGGAGAGGCACCTAGGCAAACAGTTTTGGTATAGTTTTGACTTCCATACTATGTAAACACATAGATGCTTCTGTTTTAAAGAGATAAAAGTGAAAAAGGAAACCTTAAAACTAGATACCAACCTACGTGATTATATGCAACTATATAGATGGATAACATAATCATAAAGAAAGGTTTTTTTCCAAGTAACTTTAACACATAGATCTTTAACTGTACATCTTTAGGGATGCACTCCATAAAGGGGAGAAAAGAACCACAAAGACATTTTAAACTTCCTTTAGTAGTTTCATTGTTAGTGTTTTGATAACCACTTTATTTATAAACCATTAAAAAGTTCTGTCATTAAAGTCCCACCAAGGCAGGAGAAGTCATTTTTTTAAAAGGGAATATAAATTAGAAAATCGCCTTCAACAGGTAATGGAAGAGATGAAAAGCCACAGGGAGGAAGTTGTAAGGCAATCCAGATTTTAGACAAAATTGGAAGCTGCTCCAACTTTAGACTAGAGGAACAAAAATAAGAGATTTAGTTCTAGAGTCCAGAGGACCAGCGCACCTGCAGGCAGCTGTAGCTGGAACTACAAAGCAATCACAGAGACATCTCCAAAGACAGGACGGAAAGGGTAGAAATACTCTGGCTTTACCCTTCTCCCTATTACCACCCCACCCCAAACCTCCCACCAGTGAGTACTACTGACTGACATGGAACGCTACAAAGGTCACGGAGTATGGAAAGAGTATGAAACAGATCTGGGGTAAACAGGCTGAGGACAAGCACTGAAGCTAATAAATATTATTAATTTTATTAGATATCAAGATTTTCAGTGTTAGAGAAAAGTAAGTATATTGTTAAATCAAATAAGTTATGTAAAATTGATGAACTGTTCACAATTGATTCAAAATCTGAATATAAACCCATGATTACAAAAATATATTTTCTTGCTTCATCCATTGAAATGGCCTTAATATAGTCTCATTTCAGTATCATGAACGCATTTAGACTGATATTTGTTTTTAATAACATTCCTCAGTAAAAGGAATCAGAGTTCGCTGGAGAAGTGGCTCATTTTTAATCTGGGACACAAAAGGTACAGATTAAGTCTGGGATATTTTGAACTCATGAAGAAAGGAATACGAAGAAAAGGAACACTTGTGTACCGGGATGGAAATGTAAACTGATACAGACACTATGGGAAACAGTATAGAAGTTCCTCAAAATACTAAAAATAGAACTACCATATGATCCAGCAATCCCACTTCTACCTATATATATGTGAAGGAAAGTATTCATGACTCATAATAGCCAAGACATAGAAACAACTTAAGTATCCAAATACTACGATGGGATAAAGAAAGTGTGGAGATATATATAAACACTACACACAGACATAAAGACATACACACACCCACATACACACACGCACATAGACTCATATGACACACACACACACACACACACACACACACACACACACATGAGCATTATTCAGCCATAGAAAGAAAGGAAATCCTCCATTTGGGACAACTGAGATGGATCTTCAGGATATTATGCTAAATGAAATAAGTCAGATAAAGACAAATACTATATAATCTCACATATATGTGGAATCTAAAACAAAACAAAACAAAACAAAAACAGAACTCAGAGAAATGAAGAATACAATGGTGGTTGCCAGGGACTGAAGAACAGGATAAATGGGAAGATGTTAGTCAAAGATTATAAAATTTCAATTGTAGGAACACCTGGGTGAGGCAGTCAGGTAAATGTTTGACTCTTGGCTTCAGCTCAGATCATGATCCCAGGGTTGTGAGATCAGACCCTGTGGCAGGCTCCATGCTCAGTGAAGAGTCTCCTTGAGACTCTCTTCCTCTTTACCCACCCTCAGAAATAAACAGATCTTTAAAAAAAAACTTTCAATTTTAAGATGAACACGTTCTGGGGATATAAGGTACGGCATGATAACTATAGGTAACAATATGAATCGTATACTTAAAATTTGCTAAGAGCACAGATCCTAAGTGCTCTATTCACACACACACATGCCGACACACACGAAGGGTAACTACATGAGGTGGTGGATATGCTAGCTTTGTGTAGTAATCTTTTAAAATGTACTCCTTTACCGAATCATTATGCTATATTCCTTAAACTTACACAATGGTCTTTGTCAATTATATCTCAATAAAACTGGAAAAAAATCAAGTTGAATGTTTTAAAATGAAGTAAATTTCAAAACTTAATGGAGTCATTTTAAAAGCAGAGAAAAACTTGAAAGGGCTCCCATTAGCAACGTTTCACTATATTGGACATCTAAAAGAGTAATTTGCTGGTTGGTTTGAAATCAATTTTATAAAAATGTCTTCAATGCACAATTACACTAAGATAAGGGGAAGGCCAGCAAAATGTATTTGTCGTCATTTGATTTAGATGTTCAACCAAATCTTAGGAGAGAGCTCTGTCTCCTACTGTAAAGGAATCCAACACAATACCAGGCTCAGTGCATTCCAGCCCAAGTGGTGAATTTAAATCTCATTAACCTTTGGAGTGAATTTCCAGTTAATAAAAAATTTAAGGTTAGACTAAAAACATGCTAAGAAGAAGCTAGGAGATAAATCCAGAGATCCGTTATCTTCAGGGAATGACATGAAAACAATATATATTGTCCTAGACTGAGGCTTCTGGGACATAGTAACCATTATAATGTGTAGTTTTAGATTAGATCTTGATTTTGGTCAAAGCAGGGAAATATTGCAGATATTTGATTATGGCTGGGCATAAAATGAATTTAAGAAATTATTAATTTTTCTAGGTATAAAAATAATTACAGTGGCTATGTAGGAAAATATGTTTATTTTTAAGAACTGTATATTGAAATTATTAGAAGTATATTGTGATATCTAGAATTCTTTTAAAAATACTTCTATACAAAACAATTATTTTCTTAAAGAAATTTAACCTAATCCTTCCTGATCTGACTCCAGCTTACTTTTCTAGTTTCATCCAATCATATGGTAAAATAATAAATATCACTTTTGTCTTTACTACCATTTTGAAAATAACTCAATCCTTTGGGATAAGTAAACTTACTTTAACAAAGGAGAAAGTTTTGTTTTAGATCAAGAGTATTTTTAACCTGAAGTTCTTGAATGGACCTCAGGGTGCTTGAGAAATGTGTGTGTGTGTGTGTGTAGTATGTGTGTGTGTCTGTGTGTGTGTGTGTGTGTGTGTGTGTGTGCATGCGCTCATGCTTGGAAATACGTATTTATCTTGGATGAGTTTTATGGCTTTCATCAGGTTGTCAAAGGGACATGTGATTCAAAAAGTATTTGGAGTATTAAGGTTTGTCAGTTTTATTTGTATAACTCACTTCCCTGTAGCCCATTAAAGAAAAATGCATAGCTACTCTGAGGGTCTTTAAAATAACTGAATCAAATTAAAATATTATATGTGAAGCTCATGGTTTTCCTCATTGAACTTATGGCCTCTTTACAGATGATGTTTCCATTTATATTTTTCCATTGTTTGCTGAGGATTAAGTAATTCCTGAGGGTTATTCTTTCATATACATTCACATATGTTATAAACTATGCCTAGTTTTTAGACAATGGGAGAATGACGGTTGATTAAAGGGTCTTGTCTTTGAGGCTTTGGAAAAGAAGGATCATTTAATCCTAAACCATTAGCTGGGTCATGTATCTGGCATTAAAGCCTGAATGTTTACTTGGTTTTAGATTAAAGTAAACTTCCATGGACATGCTACAGGCTGGGCCACCAGAGGGAATTCCTACAGGGATAGGACAAGTGTTACAGAGAGAAAGAAAGACACATGTGCTGGGCTGGCCCCACAGCGTGCAGCCCGAACAGCTTCCTGGGGCTCCATACTGGAAAGGGCCTGGTACTTGGTTTACTGTTTGGCAGGCACTACCTTGAAATTCTTAGCCATTTTTTTGACCGAGTTTCCACATTTTCATTTTGCTCTGGGCCCCACATATTCTGTAGCCAATCCTGTGTATATGACTTGGCCCTGAGCTTATCTGTGGAGCTGACTGTAGTTCTGTTCAGCTTGTTTCTTACGCAGCTACTGCTACCCCCAGCTTCCTTCCTGCAGATAAGGGCTGAGGTTGGCCTGCTCCAGTTATACTACGTAAAAAAGCCATGAGCAAGCATGTATTAGGACGGGGCGTGTAGACAGGGTAGGCCAGAAGACTTCAGTTGAGCAGAAAAAGTTCATCTACTAATATCATGGTAACTGTATTCAATTTATCTAACTTTCGCTGACAATTCAGTGAATTTTTGATAATCACCATCCTTCTGTTGCTTCTGACATCCATGTGTTAGAGGAGGGCATGTCATCTGTTGACAGAAATAGTCTCAGGTTCCTCCATGGACTCAAACTAAAAATGGTATCGAATGGTGCTCAGTCTGGCAATTCTGATATGTTCTCTCCAAAAATGGAAAAGCATTGGTTTTCTAAATACAATTGAAAACCAACAGTGGCACCATTTTGACAAGTCAATATTGAAAGATTTGTTTCCATACCAGCAATGTTATCAGGGGTTTGGTTTGGTCTTGAACTTTTTTTGGCCACAAATTTACAGTTTACCAGAGTTGCTTTGTAGAATTGTGCTTGCACAGCCTCCTCAAGGGAGCTCAGCAGCACCCAAAGACTATGTTCACTGACCTCTTATCTTATTCTATTGTCATTGTGATAAGTTCTACTGAGTGTTTCAGCAGGAAAAGAGTTCATGATAAATGGGGCAGACATTTATGTTTTTTATCCCAAGGCAGACTACATAGTAAGAATAGCAATAATAATAATAATAATAATAATAATAATAATAGTGAATGCTGATTGTATATGGCAATAATTATTATAAAATTATACTACAATGGTTAATTACCATTTGTGAGACACTGTGCTAAATGTTTGATGTGTTCCATCTCATTCAATGGCCCCAGCAACCTGAGAAGTAGAATAACTAAATGATCTACTATTTGTCAAAGAGTAAAGTGAGATTTAGCAAAATGAAGTGAAGGGCTCAAGGTTATGTACCTAGTAAATGATGGAGCAGAAATTTCAACTTAGGCCAGAAGAATCCAGAGACCTTGTTCTAAAGCACTGTGGAGCCCTTCCTCCACCAGAGAAGCCATTTGAGATCCACTGTCATTAAGGAGAGGGGGTGTTCAGAGGGTGGGGGGAAGAGATAAACTGGGTGATGGGCATTAAGGAGGACACTTGATGTAATAAGCACTGGGTGTTATATGCAACTGATGAATCACTAAATTCTACTCCTGAAACTAATAATACACTGTATATTAACTAAATTGAGTTAAAATAAAGAATAAAAAAAAAAGGAATTGGGAGGTTTTGGCTTTTTTGTCTGTCTATGGAGTGAATGAAACAAACCACAAATCATTCCCTCAAAGTGATTCTATTGTTTTTATGTTTTAACTATTGCTTTAAAAACACGATTGCTTTATAGACAGGATTTTAGCTGTGGAAATTTCATGCTCAGCAAACAATCATTCTTCAGGTAGGATTTCAGAGGATCATCAACTGTGGGCCCTTGTTGGCTGTGGTGAAAGAGAGCTGAAGGAGGAGGTTACAGACAAGTCTAGGACAGCTCTTCTGAGAAAATGGCGTAGTGTTTCTTATTTACTTTAAAGCATCATCACACTGATCTCTACTGTTCATATATGTATGGAATTTAAATATGATATTTAATAGTCTGAACACCTATGCTACTGTTTTGTGTTTAATTATCTGGTTGTTGCACACTTCGTGGCTGATCTAAGAAAGCACGAAACATGCCAATATTGAAAATCACACAGAGGCGCCTGGGTGGCTCAGTCAGTTAAGCATCTGCCTTCAGCTCCCTGTCATGATCCCAGAGTCTTGGGATCAAGTCAACATCAGGCTCCTTGCTCAGGGGGAACCATGCTTCTCCGGGAGCTAGCTTCTCCCTCTGCCTGCTGCTGCCCCTGCTTGTGCTCTTTGATAGATAAATAAGATCGTTAAAAAAAAAAAAGAAAGAAAATCACACAAACATCTCATATTAAAAAAAAGTATTAAAATACTGTACATAAAAAAATCTAATCTTTATTCAAATGTAAACTGAAATTCTCTAGTAGAGGATTTTCTCTCTCTCTCTCTCTCTCTCTCTTTTTTTTTTTTTTTTTTTTTTGCTTTATCTAGACAGTAAATATTAGAGTAAATTTTAAGAAAACTCCCTGGGAAGAAATTCTGGTGTGAGGATTTTGCTGTAACTGCGTGGCTGATGAATGTGATATACTTTCTCCGCTCTCATTCTCCTAATTACCTATGAGCTCTATTGGTGAGCATGTCTGAAAAACCAGATGCCAAAGACAGAACAAGTTTGGTTTCTTTTTATTCCCCAAAGTGCTTTAAAACATATGCTCCAAAAAAAATCAAGTGAGGAATATGGGTTTGTATGTAGGTATCAGTAAAATAAGAAAGTCTCATCCCTTCTCATCCTGTGAAGACACAGGTAAATCCCCAGCAGTAGAGAACTCCTGAAAAGTTACCACGGAATATAGGAAAGAACAATTATGTCAGTGGAACCTCATTTTCCCATAGAAAATGTTAATAAGGGCTTATATTATTAACCAAGTTTTAAAACAATAATGGCAAACAGTATCTCCATACTATGTATTTTTTAATTGTTATATATTTTATGGACAGAATATGGTAATCGGTTGGATATACCTTACATATATTGATAATTCATTAGTGATTAGGGAGTTGTGACAGATTTCTTAAGACTTCCTTCTGCACAAACATAGAATCATTTTATGATTTTCAAGAAACTGATCTAGGGACGCTGTCTTATTGCCTGTTTTCAATTTTAAAATAAGTCTTTCACAAGGATAAACTGTAGGGATACAGATCTCGATTTCCAAAGTCTGAATGTGTGGCTGTGCTCTCCATTTGGCTGACATCTTCATTTATGTGGTGGCTTCAAGAACTACCACTGACTATGGATATAAATAGGACTGCTTTGTATAGACAACTGTATGCATCATACCATGTTCACAGTACGAATTTTGATGCTGAAATACTTTTGGATTTTGCTACTACGTAAATAGCATTAGATTCAAATTTGCTAACTTTAGGACCACTTAAAGCATGCATATGATTCAATCATTTAATTGCAATATTCCAGCAATATTGCTAGAACATGTGATGCACACTAATTGTTCTATGACAAGGAAGGAAGAAGGAAAGGCATGGCTGGAGTCCTAAGATGCAAGCCTCTAAAGGCAGCTGCAACCTCCAATACAGAGGAAGAACAGCTTAGCCATGCTAACCTGATCATCCTTTCTGAAACTTAATTCCACATTATCAATGGCTTGTCCCTGGATGCCATCTCTTTGTTTCACAATTGTATATTTTCTTTTGATGCCCAGTCATCCTCTCAGCTTAAGGGTTAGGTCTCTCAAGCCCGAACCCTATCCTTTGCCTCACCTACCAGTGGGTCCTGTACAGAGACATCTTCTAAACATTTCTCTTTCAGCTGTTTCATCTTCAGCCATGACTAACCGCCCTGTTTCTAAGACATATTATTTCTTGCCTGACCTACCTCAAACCCACTCCTAACTCTTTCTCAACCTCAAGCCTTTTTACTCTCTAGTCTTCTTTACCTCCTTATCACCGTGAACTTTCTAAAGAGCAAATTTTATCATGTCTTTTTAATAATTCCCCTTTGCTTTTATATTCTAATCTAGTAACTCCTATAAATATGGATCATATCAAACAGCCATAAGAAATGTGTGTACTCGATATAATGCTTATAGTTTCCTTGACATGCAGACTGCCTCCCACAGCATGCTGGGAAATGCAATGTCCTGTCTTTACATGTCCGTGCTCCTCAGGATCAGTTCTGGCACACTCCTCTGTGATGTCTATCCCTGAATTAGGTACTCCTTTAGCTCTGCTCCAAGATTGTCTTTCTTTATTGCTCTGTTTTTGATTTTTTTTCTTATCTATGTATACTTCTACAAATAAGGAAACCAGAAGTTCCTATACTATGTCTTCGTCACTATATTGTACCTCCAGTACCTAGAGTACTACCTGGAGCATTAAAAAAAATAAATAAATAAAACAAAACCCAACACATATCTGCAGAGTGAAGACACAAATGTATGACTTCAGCTGTTGGTCCCTACTTCTAGTTCTCAAGTTCCATGAAAAAAAGTTGTTATGACAGAAGTGGGGTAAAGGGAAAGAATCCACTCTACTATTGGCACTCCTAGGTACTCTCTGTATTATTTTTTCTAGTTCTCACAATATCCTGTGAGGTAGGTATTAGGATTCCAAAGAACAAGTTCAGAGGTGATGAGTTACCTGCCTCTGGTCAGCTGAGAGCCAAATTCTGATTTTCATGTCTCAGAAGCCTACATTCTTTCTACTACACTACCCTCTGCTTCCTTATCAATTTTTGTCTCCCAAAGGACAGAAAAATATATTTTAGATTAAAGCTGAAACTATTCCAAACCAGCATTTTTTCCTTAATAAATGTACAATAAAGCTTTTTTGCCAGACTGTTTAAATGATGGTTGCATGAGAGAACCAGAGAAGCATGGGAAATGATGTAATCAAGTTGACATTTGTAGACTGAATTAGATTAGATCAGTGAGTGCCATTGAAATTCTGTTTTACAATCTTAAATGACTTATTTTTGCATAATTAACAGGTAAGAGATAGTTACAGATCTTTTTCTAGTTTGTTAAACGTGAATGTAACTTGAATTTTTCATCAATGGTCAGTTTTCCCTTTGTTACGCACTGTGTAGCATTCATACACGAACTCAGTCACTTCCAAGGAAGCTCTGTATTTGTATACGCCCTTAAGAACATGGATCAAGTTGAATAAAGTGTGGAACTTTATCTTACCTTTTATGATTGTATTTTTATATTCCAGTAAGTAGATGAAAGAGCCAAATAATTCTTTGTTGCATGAGACCGGTGATTGGTTGAGACCAGAATTCTGATGCCAAAGGAAATCCCATTCAATGGGCCTTGGTACATGAAGGGAGGGATGCTGCTGCCTGTCTTGAAAAATATCTTAATGATTACCTGTATATCAGAGCTCTTTAGGTTCTTGCCAATACTAAAATTCACAAACCCTTTAAAATAGAACATACACTGTTAATTTTCTGTGTTATTCATGAAAACACAAGTAAGAAAAACAGAATTATGTAATTGCATCATTTATAATATCTTTTATCATTTGTGTCCTTCCAGGCTTTCTCTTTCCTTATGTCTTTCCAAAACGTGTCTTTCCTAAACAAACCATAACACCAGTTAATTTTCATGTAGCATTCAACATTCTCCTACAACACTATTTTAAAAGTTATATAGTACTTCATCATGTGAGAATGCCATTATTTACTTCACCAGTACAGGATTATTGAGAATTTAGATTATTTCCAATTATGTTGGACTTTTTAATGCAGGGTTTAAAGTTTTAAGGCAGTATAATTGGAACAAGCCCTGGACACAGTAGATAATAATTAATGATGTATTAATTAGATTAAAAGAAAGTGCCAACTAACTCTAAAAAAAGCTTATTCAGGGATGTTACATTTCTCATAGATCCATTCATTAATTCTTCTTATTTACCACATATTTTACAAGAATCTACAATCTATATTCTGTCGCCAATTCTTTGATTAAAATTAAACAATGAAGTGCCCAGGGGCAATTCAACTGGTACAGTAAGATGTGATACTTCTTGTAATGGGAATGTAAAAGATTCCATAAGGGAAATTTGCCATCAGGGAAACACAAATTAAAACAATAATAAGATACCACTATACACTCAAGAGAATGTTCAAGATAACAAAAGGACAGATAATCATACCAAATGTTGGATAGGAGGGCTGGCAAAGAGAGCTCTCCTACACAGTTGGTGGGAAATTAATTGGTACAACCTTTGAACACTTGTTTGCCAATATCTGCTAAAGATCAACAGTGACATGCTCCTCAAACAAGGAATTCTGGAAATACATTAATGGAAATTTATATCTATATCTATATCTATATATCTATACAACATATGTACACACACACACAAAGACACACAAAGAAGGTTCTCATGAGCAGTATTCATGACAGCTTGAAGTTGAAAACAATATTAATGTCCATCAAGAGCACAACAGAAACAAATTGTATATATTTCACAATGGAAGATCAGATGACAATATAAAGATGCTATGTTTTATGGATGTCTCTTAAAAAATAGCATTCATATAAAATACAATACAGTTTATATAAATATTATTCAATATAAAGTGCAACATAACACACCCAGTTAAATGTTTCATGAGACATAGCTATACTAAAAAAAATTATTTATCAGAAGTTCTAATTTAACCATGGCCTGTATTTTTATTTCCTAATCTGACAACTCTACCTACAAGAAGTACCCAGTTAAAGAAGGAAGACACAGAAGAGTACATACCAAATAATTACCCTACACAAAATCCAAAACCAGGTTAAAACACTTTTGTGGTGCTTAGAGTCAATTTAACAGTAATTTTTGGAAAGAGGTAATGACTAGGCAGGAACACTAGGGTGATTTGGTAAAGAATAATGCTGTATTTCTTGACTTGGGTAATGGTTACTTGTATTTACTTTGTTAAAAATTAAGCTGCACATTTGGATTTATTTTGTTTTACTTTTTGGAACATATATTCTACTAAATTAGTTTATTTTTAAATGTCATGATCATACAGGTATGCCACAAAATATTACTCTGGAGAAAAGTTGATAGTAAATTAGGAAGAAGCCAGGCTGCTGCTAAGAGACTGATGTACTAGGATAAGGGTTTGAAATGGGGCATGGTTCTAATTATGGAGAAGAAAGAATGGGGTGTGCATGTATTCAGACGGTAAGTTTGGCAAAACTTAATAATTAATAGAATATTTAGGAATAATTAAAGGGTCTAGGAATACTACCAGATATTTGGCATAGATTATCAGGTGAGCTGTAGTCAGGTCACCATTTATGGCTGAAAACTTTGGCTCTGCACAACCATAAAGAACTACTACATTCAAATCTCAGGCATCATAGATTTGTATACTTATTAAGGAAAATAACTTGGCAAACAGTAGTAAAGTCTCTTATTTTTTAACAAAAGTTGTACATTAAGACTTCTTTTCTGAGAGACTGAAGTAAAATAGGAGGGGCAGACTCTTGTAATTCCCACAAATATTTTATTTGGGCTAGTGGTAGGTAGCCCTGATAAGGTTCTTAATACCCAGAACAGAAGAATATGGATTTGCATAGGTTGATGAGGAGGAAGAAAAGAACAATGAGCTCAATGTTCAGCTATTATACCTGAAGTTCGTGGAATAATCCAATAGAAATATGCAGCAGGAAGCAGAGTACATGGGCTTGAGTTGCAGTAGTCCTGTGTGGGCTAGCAATATAAATTTGGAAATCATCAGTGTGCAGGAAAGAGTTAATGGACATTAAGTAAAGATTACCCAGTAAGAGCTGGGAGCAAGAAGCAAGGGCGATTAAGAACAAAGTGCTGAACAACCATGTCATTTAAAAATGACAAAAAGCATGAAGACAACTAAAGATGTGCAGCTAGACAGGTACAGGATAAGAACTAGTAAGGAATGGTGAAAGGAAATGGCAGAGTATGGATTCAAAATTGCTCTTGAGTCTTGGCAAGCAGGAAAGCTTGGCAAGTACGATGTCTATGACATGACATAGATAGAGCCATTGAACAGGTTGAAAATAGAGTAGCAGTTGGGAAAATAACCTATTTTTTTCTCCAGAAATTTGACTATGATTCAAAAGAAAAAAATAGATGGAAGACTCAGAACAAAGAGTAGTGGTTTTTTTTTTTTTTTTTGAGGGGGGGGTATTTTAAGATAGAAAAAGCTTAAGAATGCTTATGTATTGAGGAGAACCAGCCATTGAAAATCTTAAGAGACTCTGACAGCTGGATCCAGACCTTGGAATAAAACGGGAATCTGTTAGGACCGAAACATAAATGAAAAAAATGGCTGATTATGAAATGAGACACTTCATATTCTGAGACTAGACCTAAGATACATGCATTTAATAACATATGTTGTATGAAAGAGGAAAATAAGAGAATTCATTACCAAAGCTTCTGTTTTTGTCCATCAAATTGTATGGAAGTTTATGTTCTAAAAGTGAGAGCAAGAAGACAAAATGGTAAATTTAAAAACAGTGGGACAAGTTCAGAGTAACTATGGAGGGGAGCGGGAGACTAGACTAGTCCAGCAAAAAATAGATACATTTATGAGAGCCATTACCAAGTATCTAAACTTGGAAGTCACCCACTTTGTTAACACCAACTCCATAGGGGTGTAGTTGTTTCCAAAAAGGCCTAGAAGTTCAGAAGATGAGATAGAGAATTGAGATCCCCAGCGAGGGATTCATTCTGTGGCAGAAACAGAACTTCAGCGAGTTGAGAAATGAGGTATTGAGGAAATGATGCCCCGAGTACAGCCAGTGAGAACCTTTGGGCTTATAGGAAGGGAGGTTGTGGACAAGGACTAGAGATCAAGATGTGAACAGACAGGGGAAGTGTCGTGGGAGTAGGCTGTGTGAGAGCACAGGAAGCAAAGGATGCTGTGGTCAGATAGTCAGTTCTCATAGTCATCAATTTTGGAGAGGGAGCTGTTCCAGCAAATGACCCCGAGAGTTACAGCTGAGATGAAAGAAATGCTACATTCAATAGATCATACAAAGGAACTATGAGGTCCCAGACAGGAAAGATTCTCAGGGATGTTTAGGCCTCCCCAAAATAATGACTGCAGCTTTGGTGAGGGTGAAGGTTATGATCCAGGGGTAAGAATGAAGAGGAGGTCAGTGGGACCTAGTGAAGAATCTGATTCACAATAACTCAACTGGTTGAGTAGTATATCAAAGGGGGTATGTGGTGCAAAAGAGTTAAAGAGTAGATTGTGGAATCAGTGCTGTGGAGCTAGGAGAAGGTGTATTTTTGAAGAGCAGACTCATCTCAAGAGAGCTACAAAGAAACACTATCCTCAGAGAACAATCAGTCTTCAGAATAGGCAATTAGCTGGATGGAGCACTCTGCAGAGAGTTAGGTAGCACAGGAAAGTTTCTTTCCAGTGGAATAGGGACTTAAAGTGTCCTGGAATGGAGGGATGTTGGCAACGGGAACAATGCAGAAAAATGTGGCTGAGCATAAAAGAAGATAGATTGCAGGAGACATTTTCTTGCAATTACCTGGTAGCTATTTATCCCTTTAGGCAACTGAGTTCTAGTGTCGTTAGAGGGGTAGGAATATATGATCAGTAGTAAAGCAGGACCTCAACACACCTGATAGCCAACTATTTTTGGGAGGCCATATTAGGAGGATCAGAAATGAAAGTAGTAAGTTCAAAGCAGTTTGGGATTTTCTCCAATACCTTCTATCTTCTCTACCATGAAAAATTAGAAATCATATTTAGAATGATTAAAGAAAAATTTCTAGAGAAAATTCTCAGTGATCACAGAAAGATTCAATAACATTCTTCTAACCACAAATATCAACAGATCATGGATTTGTTTCTCACACTGTACTCATTAAGCTAAGCAAGTGAACAACTATTTTAAATCAGTTTCTTTTTCTTTTCAGATTTTATTTATTTATTTGAGAGAGATCAAAAGCAGAGGCAGGGAGAGACAGGGGGAGAGGGAGAAGCAGACTCCTAATGAGTGGGGAATCTGATGTGGGGCTTGATCCTAGGACCCCAACATCTTGACCTGAGCTGAAGGCATACACTTAACTGAATGAGCCACTCAGGGATCCCTATATCAGCTTCAAAAGCAAGGCTCAAAATAAAATATTTGGGATACCCAGAAAACTCAGTTATTAAAAAGACCACATTACTTAAGAAAGTTCAAATATGGATGATATTTCTTATGGGTAAAATAAAAATAGGTGAAAGAATAAAAGACTGAATTGACTTTTTTTTTTTTTTTGATATGCCAATGAAGTAAATCACCTCTGTTACAATGGCTAATGAACAGTTATGACAGAAAGAATTTGTGGAAACACCACCAGGAATATTTACATGAGAATATGGGAAGTTGACGTTAGAAGATAGAGTTCCCTTCTAGTTTAGAAGACTGGAGAAACTTCTTACACCTACTCTCACACTCTTAAGATTTTCATGGTAAAATAGCCATAAATGTACAATGAAACAGGAAATTCTAATGTACCTCCACAAAGAGAGTTAGGCCTTGTCTTTGTGCACACATATACTTACACATACTCAGATTGAAGAATTATTTCTTCTATCACCCCTGATTAATGCCCACTAAACCATATGCTCCGAAATTGAGAAACTTGTTTGTGAGAAGAGCTGTAAAAAGGCCAACCTTACAGCGGCAAATCAACATTGACAAGCAGAGCTGTTGAGTCCAAGACAGAATTTAACAACTTGGTCTAAGTTCATTTAAGATCAACAAAATGTTTGTTTTTAATTGTGAAGAAAGGAATTTCCACTGGAGCGTATCCCCAAATTTGGCTTGCCACATTTTGTACCTATAGCCAGCACAACAAAAAAAATCTTAAAATATTAGTGTGAGAAGAAAATTCAAAAACATCAGCTTTCTTTTCTTTCTTTTTCTCCCTCTCTTTCTGCCTCCCCACTTCTCTCTCTCTTTCTCTTTTCTCTCTGGAAAGTGAAGACTAGAAAAGTTCAAAAGTTTGCTAAGGTCCGAACATGAGTTAGCACTGACTTGGTATAAGGGAAAATTTTAACAGAAAGGTTTGCATTACTTTGGCACTAATTAACATAAAAATCATTATTTATAGTACCCTGAAGAGGACAAGAAGACTCAAGAAAACTTCAGGCTTGAAATGTCTTATGTATTTGTGCCACAAATTTTGCATTGTAATGCCCTAAAATTAGAGTATTTCAGTTAATTACATTTTTGACCAGAAGTACCTTTTGCTTCAACACTTCACAGTGAAAGACTTCCTTTAAGAAGTTAGGGTATATTCTGGCCTTTAAAAGAAAACTATGCTGTATCTGAGCAAATCATTTTCTTATTTCTGAAGCTAGAAACTTCTTAATTTTTTGTGCCTTGCCGTGTCCTTTCAATTTTCTTCTTTGTCTTGTTTAATGTGCCTTCACTTCCCCAGAACTCAATGTACAGATGATGCCCTGGGATTCTCTCTGCAGATATAACTTTCACCAATGGAGGCCAGGCTCCACCCATGGTTCCCAATCCAGCTGCTGGACACTGAAATAAATTGGAACTTAAGAAAAAGTAAATACTTGGGCATAGGAATACAGGTGTAGAAAACGTGCCCAGGCACATTTTGTGCAGTCAAATCTCACACCAGCCATTTAGAACATAACTTTAGAGTAATCTCTCCCTCTTCATGTCAGTGAAAATGCAGCATTTGCATTGGGCAGCTTCATTTATTTGTTCATTTTCAAAGTATCAAACAGAGAGAAACTCAATAAAACTAACGTGTGCTAAGGTTCTAATACAGATTAAATTCTCCAATATTTACTCCTTCCAGGAGAATTTGCAGTCTCCAAGTTAATCTGTAAAAGGCAAACTTCAGATTTTAAGAAATAAATCTCTTCAATGGACTTTTAGGGACCAAAGCAGCCAGAAGGGCTGATAGCTGGAGAAAGGAAGAATTACAACCCACAGCCTGTCCTTCAGGCCAGCTCTCATTGTGGTGCTCCTCGGAGTGATCATTCTGAGTGGCAGTTAATATTTATCGACAGTTTGACATATTAATTTATTCCCATCCTTATCACAGAAGATATTTAAGATATCTCCTTAAAGAAGATATTTAAGGATACATAAAATATATTATTAAAATATATAATTTAGATGAGGAAGAAAAAGGGCACAAACTGGAGTCGAGAATGAGAATGAAACAAAAGGCAAAAAAAAAGCCAAGTGCTATGAATTTTTGCTATCATTCTTTCATTCATTCCTTCACTCACTCATTCAGAGAACAATCAGCTAATGGCTGTGCAATGACAGGGCTGTGTACTTGAGGTGTCTAGTCTGACAACGGACGCCTGGGCCTTTTGCTGATATTTTGAATAATACTCCCTATTGTTGGGAATATAACACAGAGAAAACAAACAGGACCCCCCGATAGGCATCTAGCCTTCCCGACAGACAGAGGTGCTCACAAGCAGCTATAACAGAGCAGGGCAAAATCTAATATATTTGGGAGATAAAAAATAAACAAAAATCCAACAATGGCAAAGGCAACAAAACAGCAGCGTGCGTCAGAGAGAGAGGCAGAGACCACCACATCATGAAGGGCTTGATGCCATGTACAAGGAAATTTGAACTTGCTTCTCACTGGGTTGTAAGCAGGAGAAACAAGTAGGCAGAGTTGCACGTTGAGACATCACTATGGCCCCAGTCCTGAGCTTCTCCTGCTGCCCCCACATGGTCAGATCACACTAGTGAAGGTCTTGCCTGGGACTCCTCTTACACTGAGGCTAATTATGAAAAGCAATGATTAGCATTTTACCCCTGGTGACGGAATGCCTGGGCTCAGCTCCTGATGTAGAATGAAGGCCTGTATTACTATGGGCAAGACATTTTAACTTCTCTTTATTTCAGTTTCCTTGTCTGTAAAGTGGGGTTGTGTCCCTACCCTGGAGGTGGTTGTGAGGAATAAAAGAGAATAGAAGGAAATAATCTAAGAAAAGAACTTAGAACCTTGTCTGGCGCATATGAATACCCACTGGGTGCTTTACATATAATGTCTTAACTTTAGGACAGCATTTAAGGGACAGATCCCTGTCATCACTTGAGCCCATTCATAATCTCTCATTTCACAATACCAATTTGTAGACTTAGCTCACATTTTGCGATTCCTCTTTATCCCTCCCTGTTCTCATTGCATTTGGCAATCAACAACAATTTTACTTTATGGAGACCCTCTTTTTTTTTTTTTTAATAATATCATCAGCATAAATTTGAAAGTTTCGGTTACTAACATGTAGTTTAGGTTGACTTCATAGACTGGAGTCTCAATAGGTCATCCCGACGGGGCCTCGCCCTCTAGGTAGAAAAAAGTGAAGTGACATTAATGCTTTCTGTGTCCCTAAGGCAAGGGAAAGAATACGAGCTCACTCAAGTCTGCCTTGGGGTATCCGAGGCCACCAAAGCAGCAGGGCCTGCTGCAGCGATCCCCCAGCACGGTGGCCTTCTCTGACCTGAGGTTTTATGCAACTTCTGCAGAAGGGAAGGAAAACGTGACCTGGTGGGGCTGAGACCTGCCAAACTCAGAGGGACATTGAAATAAATATTTCAGCAGACAGAATATGGAGGTTATTTGTCTATGCAAGTTAGAAAACATTTATGGGAAAGGAACCTGGGGAGCGGCTTTATTTTCCTGTATTTGTCCAAGATGAAAACAGAGCGGGTGCAAGTGTCAGACACTTTGTCAAAGGCTTCAGAATTTTAGGAATTTGAGGAAATGAAAACTGGAATTTTCATGACATCCCCCCCCCCCCCCCGTAAGACGAGCAGCACTTACATGATCTCACATAAGACGGTGCCTTGGAGGAGTTCAGACTAATGGACAACCCTCCACGGTCTGCTGTTACCCAGGGATGAAATCACAGCACCTCAAAAATCTCTCCAAACGTCACCTATAATAAAAAACTGAGAGCCTTCACAATTTGTTTTGTTTTCTGCGGTTTCAAGTCTACTGTACCCTATAGGTTTCCACCTCTCTGACTAGTGCTATTGGTTTGAAGCTTCTCTGATCTATTTTTTCTTCTATCATGGCTTTGTCTTAGATAGTGTTTCCTTTTTCTTTCTTAATTTTTTTCTTTCTCTCTTTCTTTCTTTCTTTCTTTTTTTTTTTTTTTTTTTTTTTTTTTTTTTTTTTTTTTTTTTTTTTTTTTTTTTTTTTTTTTTTTTTTTTTTTTTTTTTTTTGTGGAGATGGGGGAGAGGGCTGGGGAGGGACAACCTAACTCAGAACCAAAGATTAACCTCATCTCTGTTCTCCTGTCCAGGGCAGGGTCATAGAATTACAGTTCAATTGAGTACAATGGAACTGGATCCAGGAGAGAACAAAATCTGAACTTGATTCTGGATGCCAAGTCATCACCTTGAACAGGGTTTGAAGGCCCTGGAAACCAAATCTTTGTTCCTGCTCCAGCACCTGAGGAGACTAATTCAACTTCGACATCCTCTTTTCCCAAATCCATAGTAAATATTTTTCCTGCAGTGATTGTTTGCCTCACATTTCTGGAACCCCTGTATTAGGGAATTGCCCATTTCTTTGAGGAGATGATTCAGACAGCAAAACCCCCAGCTCTTCGGGGAATTCAGGCCCAGGTTCTCTACATTATCCAGCACGCCCTGAGGCTATCAAACAGAAGGCAGTGCTCCACTGAAATCTTTGGGTGCTGGAGACAGGAAGTTGTGCATTCTGTTTCAGGTCCTCTGCTGGGACCTTGAACAAGTTATTTTAAGGATTATTACCTGCCTTTGTAAAACTTACGTGTTTAGTGAGGTATGATACACATATAAAGCATTTAACCTTGATGGAATCTCATGGAGTGAATAGCGCTCCATCACCAGCAGGCAGAGAGAAAAAGACATAGTCAACCTCCTCCTGCAGACGTCTGTGAGCCCTTCTTTCCAAGGGCACTGCTCTGAAAGGTATCCAACCTCAAACACTAGAGATTCTCTGACCCTGTCCTTAGCCTTCCTAAGCCTCAGTTTCTTCTTATGTAAAATTGGGATAACAGGAGCACCAATTTTCAACAGTGTAAAGATTAAAGGAAATAATCAATATAAAAACTTTTGCACAGGACTGGATATTTAATAAGCTCTAAAATACTCACTCCTACAATTCATATTGTTTTATTATTGCCCCACATATGTAGATCAGTCCATGCCATGCCTGTCTGATGCATGGAGTAAGCTCTATCTTTTTTCAGGAACTGAAAACTATTTTTCCCCCACAACTTCTAGGGTTTGTATTTGGCCCGGGGAGGTAGGCTTGGGACAACCCATACAGAAGAGGGAAAGAAAGTGAACACAAATATATACATGAACAAACTAGAGGGTCCATCCTATGAAACATTGGAAACTATAAAAATAAATTTGGTAGAACAAAGAAGAAGAATGGAATGGGAACAAAGGAGGATTTCTCGTAGGAGGTGACGGGAGAGGGTCAGATACTAGGTTTTCAAAACCAGAGAGATTCGATTTGAGTTGAGTAGTCACAAAAACCATAGCCATGAAAAGTCCTGGGCACTGATGTGGCCATCTCACTGTGACTCCGGGATGACTGTGATGTATCAGTTTGTTGTTAAGAGCAAAGCTTCCATGTAGAGCTTGGCTCCATGCTCCTTGGAGAGTGTATCAATTTGGAGGTAGATGAGCCTCTAATAGGCTCTGCCATGACCTCTGGCCTTGCAGAAATTTCTTCATCTTATCTCTTAAATTTCTGGATATTGTCTTGCCTCTTATTGTAGTTTATAAGCCTCTTTCCTCCTCCTCAATTTTGTATCATTCACAGTCCCATGGAAAAGAGGGAGAAGTATTCTGACCTAAAAGCAGTTTTCTGTGCAAAGATCCTGAGCCCCAGACTTTCAGAAAGACATGTTGAACTATGAACTAAGGACATCTTCTCAACTTTTGTACAAAGGTCAATTGTTCCTTTTGGGTAGTTAGGCCTACTGAGGACTAGTTTGGGGAAAAACCATCAATAGTAGGCCTTCTCCCCCCACCCAATTCTGGCCCAAGTTAAGGAATTAGTTTGATTAAAAGTTGAGAAGCATCACTAATGAATAGAAAGCATTTGATGCTGAAATTAACAAGCTCTCAGTAAAAGAACGCTTCCTTGATTTCCCTTCTGTTGGACTCTGACTTACAGCCCAGAGAAGTACCCAAAGAGGGCTAACTGAGGAGTCTAAGACACCTGGGTTTGCAATCTGGTTGTGTGCCAGCTAGCTATGTGGACTTGAGCAAGTTTTGCAACTTTCCCAAGTCCTCCCCACCCCCCACCCCCCACCCCCGTTTGATAAAATAGTTCTTAGTAATCATACATTGTATCACTGTGAAACTAAATCAAAGTGTTCACCCAGAGCATCATGCTCAGCCTCTAGCACAGAGTGGGTAATAAATATAACCATTCTCTTTCATAATCACCATCTTAACAAATTTGCCTTGTTGTTTTCTGACTTGATATTGCTATTAATGGTATTACTATTAATGTTCTTTTATGTAGAACTAATAATATTAACAACCACAAATATTGAGTTCTTCCAGTGAGCCAGATACCATTCGAAGCCTTATCTTTTGAATTTAACAATTACTCTTTAAATTTGGCATTGTTGTTTTCTCTAGCTTTGCAGATGAGAAAACAGGTTATCTAACTTGTTCAAAGTCCTACAGGAATAAAGGGTGGAATGAGCTTTGAACTCAAAAACCTTGACACCAGTGCTCATGATCTTAAACATGTATCCACCCACCATGTTGTTCTGCCACTTAACTCTGTTTGCAGATTCAATTTTAGAGCTTGTCTAATGCATCTGCAACTGTTTTTTCATACAGCATGTACATATGCTTTTGCAAAGTGCTTGAGTTCAAGGCTTTCAGTCTGCCACATTTGCCAAACATGTGTCAATTGGATGTTAGAAGCAGGGTACTACACTCCATGCTCAGTTTTTTGAATTACAAATAGTAACTGACATGTTCAACTGGCTGCCCAATGCCATTGTTTCATGATAAGCAAAATTTTCTAATAAGGTCGGTTTTACAGATTGTCTTTCCTAATATCCATGTTATAGGATCAAATCCATGGTATTTGAGAAAATGATTAAATTTTACGGGACAAATCGGGACAAATTAAAATTAGAACTCACAATCCTCACATGTCAATATTCAAAACAATGTTAACGAGAGTTTTCAAATAAGGGAAGGAGCATGAAGAGAGAAAATGTACTCATACAGCATTTGTTAGTAGATAGCCACATATCAGACCTGTTATTAATAATAAAGCAATTCTTATGGGGCAGATGTTCTATGCTTAATAGAAATGACTCTCTTATGTCTTCTACTCACTTATCATAGAGTCTCTTCTCTCTTAATTGCCCTATATCTGAGATCACCAATATCTCTTTGCTAAATGATACAATTCTCCATATGAATTCCTGAATCTCTGGATTATTCCATCACATCTGGAACTACTCAACAGCATCTCCTCCTTAAACTTCACCTCTGTTGGCTACTATGACTTTTGTCTTCCATTTTAGTTTTTATTTGTTGAAAGGCTGATGGATGCCAGATATTCCATGTGCTCTGGGAAACACAGAATGAGAAGATTTGAATCCTTCCCTTAAGATTTACACAATCTAAGCGGGCTGAATACATAAATGTGTGTTGTACAGTGAAATCACGGAAGTATGCATAACGTCAAAATAGAGCTCAGAGATGGGGATAGGTAATTCTGTGGAGCCAAATTGCAGTGCTGGTTTCACAAAGAGTTGCCCTGGGAGATGTTCATTAATGTATGGAAGGTATCTTGCCATAAGTGCCAAATGGAGAACAGACTAGACAGAAGGAACAGCAGGAACCCATTTGTAAAAACAGGAAACAGTGTACTAAATGAAGAAAATGTAAGTAGTTTCCCATTTTTAGGGGATAAAGCAAAATGGAGAGGAGACTCAGAAACTCAGGCTATAGAGGTACTTACAACTCAGATTAATAATGAACTTTAGGTGTCCATGAAAAATCATCAAATTATTCACTCATTTGTTCATGCATACATTCATTCACACAAAAAGTATTCTTGAACATATATTCTGTGTCAGTCTCTGTCAGAGATCCTATGGAAATAATACTGAGCAAGACACCATACAGTCTGATGGAGGTGACACACTGTTCAACAAGAAGTGATAATGATGGAATGGAGCAGGAATGCCAATCTAGGCCAAGGGGCCAAGGTATGCTGCTAGAGTGCTGGCGTTCTGTATGAGGGGGTGACTTGGAGTTGGGCAAGTGAAGTCCACAGGAGGCAGGGTGGGAAAAAATAGTGCAGTCAGAGGAGACTGGAGGCATAGACACAACACAGAACTTGTCTCATCTGAGTGAGAGAATTTCATTATGACTGGAATCAGGGTCTAAGTGTGGGGGCCTAGGGCTAGGTGGCAGGGGCTGGAGGCTGCCTACAATGAAAGGCTAATAACAAAATTTAGCAATTTACACTTTATTTTGAGGGCAAAGCAGGGCCCTTAAAAGGTTTGAGGTAGGGCATTTTAGAAAGATTATTCTGGTAGCATCACGGAGAATATATTAGAAGGCAACAAAACTAAGGAGTTGCTAGACTAGTTAGAAGGCTAGTGAGGAGTGGTAGGAGTTGTAATAAACATAATAAGAATCCTCACTGGCATTTAATATAGGCTTACTATGAGCCAGACACCATTCCAAGGGCTTTGCCTTTATAAAACATTTACTCTTCACAACAGACCTATGAGGTAGGTACTGCCCCCTTTCACAGATGAGAAAACTGAGATATTGTCATATGTTCAAGGTCATGTAACAATTTGTGATAAGACCAGAAAACTAAAATCTAAGGAATGTGGTTTTAACACGGTCTCCATTATTCTGTGTAAAGGTGATATTGGCAGAAACTAGAGTGGGACAACAAGAACTGAGAAAATCAAATAGAACTGAGAATTCTGGACATAGGATCAACGGGATTAAACAAAGCAGTAAGAAATAGGAAATTTATTTTAAATATTCTTTATTTTTTTTTAAAGATTTTATTTATTTGACAGCAAGAAGCACAGTCAGAGAGGGAACACAAGCAGGGGGAGCGAGAGCGGGAGAAGCAGGCTTCTTGCCAAGCAGGGAGCCCGATGTGGGGCTCGATCCTGGGTCTCCAGGATCATGACCTGAGCCGAAGGCAGTCGCTTAACCAACTGAGCCACCCAGGTGCCCCTAAATATTCTTTAAATTTGGGGTGTATATTAAAAATCTCCAGATCAAATGCCTCCCTATTGCTCAAAATACAAAATCCAAATTTGTGGTAGCATTTAAGTTCCTCTGCTAAATAAAGCTCCCTTTCATTATTCATTAACTAAATCAACAAATATTTAATGACTTGCTCTACATCCAGCTCTGTTCAAAGTCATGGAAAGAACAAAACATGCATGGTTCTTGCCTCATAGATCTCGGAGACCTAGCTAAGGTCTAGCTGTGTGTTTATTACATTAGTATTAAATATTCAAGGGCAAGGACTGGATCATCATTTTCTGAATCCAAGTTCCAGTTCTTTCTTTAGGTATTAATTTTTAAAATAGGTTGATTTTAAACAAGTATTTAAATCACATATTTAGGGCATTTGAGTGGCTCGGTTATTAAGCATTTGCCTTCAGCCCAAGTCATGATCTCTGCCACATCCAACTCCCTGTTCAGCAGGAAGTCCACTTTTCCCTCTCCCTCTCCTTCTCCCTCTGCTCATGCTCTCTCTCAAATAAATAAAATGTTAAAAAAAAAGCACATATACAAGTTTTAGCAACCTAAATTGATTTATTTTATTTATTTTTTGAAAAGGTTTTATTTATACACTTTATTTGAGAATGAGGAAGAGAGAGTGAGTGAGGGGAGGAGGAGAGAGAGAGGGACAAGCAGACTCTGTGCTAAGTACAGAGCCTGACACAAGGCTCAGTCTCATGGCTCTGAGATCATGACGTGAGCTGAAATCAAGAGTCGGTAGCTTAACCGAGACCCCCCAGACACCACTAAAATAATTTATTTTAAAACTTATATTCAGATCTAAAGACTGTTGATGTATATATCCAAAAATGAAGGGAGAAAACCTTGCCTATAACCTATTTATCCTTGGGAATGGCCCTAAAATGCAGTACAATTCAAGATTTAAAATCTCTTCTATATTAGGTCTTACCATTGAGTTTAAATTAACCCTTGAGGATAGTTGCCTGATCAGCTAGATAAGCAGACAATGCTGGCTATCACAGAGGGATAAATTTTGTAACCACATTGCTCTACTGACCAAAAAACATTAATTCAGTCATAACCTTCAAAATATTATCAATTAAAAAGTAATTTGTTAAATTTTTAGAGATTTATTTATTTATTTATTTAAAGATTTTATTTATTTGACAGAGAGAAACACAGCCAGAGAGGGAACACAAGCAGGGGGAGTGAGAGAGGGAGAAGCAGCCTTCCCGCCGAGCAGGGAGCCCCATGTGGGGCTCGATCCCGGCTCTCCGGGATCATGACCTGAGCCGAGGGCAGTCGCTTAACCAACTAAGCCACCCAGGCGCCCCAAATTTTTAGAAATTTAAAATGACAACCCTGATCACATATACTGGTTAAAATGTTATACACCTCTTAAAGAATTAGAAAATTTGAACATGTATTGACATTCTGTACTTGGAAATAACAAAGTTCTTTTTAGTAAGCAATAAAAACCTTAAAAGCTGGAATACTCTGTTTCTAAGGGACAGTCGGGAGAAGAGATTTAATTCAAAGTACACAAAGACTCACTGAAGAAAAACAATATATTTTGGTTGTCCTATGTCTGCGCTTCACATCTTTCAATGAAGATGAAGTACCAACAGCCAAAGTATTTTGTTCTGCAGTGTTCACATAAGGACTGTTTACCTTCACAGTCAAGGTTTCCGGGCATCAGTTGGAGTTTCAGCAGTTTGTCAATAACCAACTCTTCATTAGAACACATTTTCCCCCAAAGAATAAATCTCCCATTAAAAAAAAAAAGAGCCTAGCAAGATTGGTGAAATTTAATATAGGTACAGAGCTACAAAGAAAAGATGTACATACAGTGGTTCTCAATATTCCATTCCTTTTTTTTTTTTTTTTTTTACGTTTCCTTTCTTGGTCTAAATGTTACAAATTAGAGCTTAAGTTTTTTTTTTTCTCACCAAATTTTTAAGTATAGTTTCAGATAGAAATCAGGTGGATTAGAAATAAACAGAATTTTTTGCTTAGCATTTTAATTTGAAGTCTAGCCTCTGCGTTAACCTAGGTTTTCTTGATAACCCATTAGTACTAACATAGCTAAACAAAAATGAAACCCCAATATAATGTACTTCCTCATTCTATGACTCAAGTTATTTTACTGGAAGAACCTAATTGTTGATCTTCATTTTTGAAATTTTTTAAGTATATAAATATGCTATCCAAGTTATAAAACCTTAAACTTTTGTTTGTCAGATACTCAATTATATCAAGAAATTGATGTGTTATCTTCCAAGTTTTGTTTCATTGTAATTTTGACTTGTATCAAGAATCTTTGAGTTTATTTAACTTTAGGAGATTGTTGTGAAAATGTGAAAATCCCCAGCATTGCTTCATACTGAGGTCAATTAACGTTCTTGCATTCAGAAAATTCTCCAGTCCACAATCATACTTCTTAGAGGAATATGCAAGCTATTTAGGACCATAATTTAATATATTTTCTGACAAATGATTACTGACCAATTTCTTTAGTATCACAAACTATATATATGTGTGCATGTGTGTGTGTGTGTGTGTGTGTGTGTGTATATATATATATATATATATATATATATTTTTTTTTTTTTTTTTTACTAATTGTTTAAAAATACTCGTCTCTCCTGCTCCCAACGCCCTTCTCACAGCCCATGGGTTTTTGCTATATAGCAATTTTCCTTTTCCTTTGGCCCTGTGTCTAGATCTTCACTGACAAATGTTTACAACTTGTGCAGTGTTTGGCTCAGTTCCCCTCTCCCTCTTCACATAATTGCAGGCAGGGTGCTCCTAATCAGACCTTATGATTTATTTACTAAGATCTAATTAGCCAACTTTTATTTGGTGACAATGTGAGCATACTGTGTAATATGGGAAAGAAACCTTTTCTCTGGCCAGAAAACATGGCTAAAGCCGATGGCTTACAGCTAAAGTGAAAACATATTAAACATATATAAACACGATGGGTTCAAACTACAAAAACAATAGTGTTCTATCATTATGACTTGACTTTTCCATCTTTTTCAAGATTTGTAACTTACTGACTTAGGGCCAACTAGAGCACGTGTATATAACAGAAGTTCAACAATCAACTCTTTTAACAAACCCATGGCTTACACTTTCCCTGAATAAAACAAGGTGTCAAAAATTCCCATATGATAGATGCATGGTCCTGGACAGGGAAGGCCCCAGAATCTGATGAAAATTGGAATATAGACAGACAGAGAAGAGGCTAGGTTGAGGGACCTATGGAATCAAAGTATCCAGAAAGCAGATCCAAGATAGGAAGCTTCTCGTGAGCATGTCTGAGTCTAGAATATGAAGACATTCATGGTTGGAACATGAGATAAAACAAAGTCTAGATGAACAGGCAGAGGTGTCTGAGAGCCAAAAGAGCAATTTGCAGGAACAGGTACAGAGCTGTGGAAGTCTGGCCAGGCACAGGGCTAAGAACCAGACAATGACAAAATCTAGGCCAAAGAAGAGATCCAGGCCTGGCAACTCAAGGGTCAAATGGACCACAGCAAGACCCACAGAAAAAATGCTGGTGAGCTGACTATGAGAAATACTGACTACTGAATATACTCCCCATATACCCCCAGCCCCCCAAATCAGGTCACCTTAAGACAGAACATGCAGGCAAGGCTTGAGCAGACATGAGGACTCAGGAGGGAGTGAACATAAAGATATAGGTAGGTAATGTAGAGTGATGACTCTGAGTACCATGTCTGAGAAATGGAGCCTTTATTTTTACAGATCCTCTCTTTCTTTAAAAAGTATAACTCCTTTAAAATAATAAAATATCAACCTTGTCAGATTTTGCACCTTCAATCAGAAATGTATGGGTAGCCTTTTCTGTTTTTTTCCCCACCTGGTTAGAAGACTAGCAAAACCAGTTCATGGAGAAACCATGAATTCTAGAAGGTTTGTCATCATGGTCTCCCATTTATGCAGCGATTTCTCCTGTCTAGTGCAGTTATTTAAAATTCCCTTTGTTCCTGCATTTGCCCCTAACACTGGATGAGATTTAAAAGTCTACTCTTTATACTTTGGTTGGAAAGCAGATAACAATCTGAAGTTTAGTTTTTATGTTGTTATCTTTAAAGCAGCTTTACTTTAAATGGGTCATTCGTTTCTAATTCCTCAAAGATATGAATTTTACTCGTAGGAAGGGGAAGTGGAAAGACTAGTATGAGTCAGTAGTGGTTGAAGAAGGTGGTTGGAGGTTGGAGGAGCTGTCAGTGGCATTAAGTAAGTGCATTAACATTCCAGTAGCCTTGCCCTCAATGGAATCTGACCATAGTCTCTTAAAGATGCTTGGATTTTATGTAAGAGAGGGTTAGAAAATGTGCTTTCTCAAAGATGGTGTGACCAGAGTAACCAGAGAGACTACATAAGGTGCTAAATGTGTATTTCCTGAAAACTGAGGCATGGAGAGAACCATGGGAGTTGTTTTTGTTTTTGTTTTGTTTTTGTTGTTAAGCCAAAGTACTAAAGAACTGCAAAAAATATATGGTAATGCTGAGATTATCTTATCTGTATTTGGGAAGAATGAACATCATACAAATGTTCTAGTCCAGAGGACAAATGCTCTGTTGTAAGGGGTGTAGTCTTTTCATAAGTAAATGGTCAGTTCCTGCAACATTAGACAATTGTAGCTTAAAAGTGAGAAATCTATTGGTCATGGCAGAGATTCAGCACTTTCAAAATTATAATCATTTTTAACTTTCTCATTGTTTATTGTTATGCATCTGACAATGGAATTTAATTTTTACTTATTTAGACCTTTTTCTTAGATATCAGTACTCTAAAGGTAGTCATTTCTGATGCTATTTGGAATTCTGAATTTCAATTCCTTTTTTGTGTACAATGGAAATAAACAGTCCATTTTAGGTCTTTCCTTGTTTCTTTCCTAAATAAAGCCTTCTCACTTACACAGGCCTGTGTTCTCCTTGTGAATTCAGGTTTAATTCTTGCTAGTTTTCTTTCTCATTTTTAGCCATGCCTAAAAGTAGTACAAAAGAAGTTTTCACTGTTTGACAGCTGTGTTACTCTAGAAAGCCAAGAAGATTTAATTTTTTGCTTTACATTGACTCCTACACACACAGACACACACCGATAGAGAGAGAGAGAGAGAGAGAGAGAGAGAGAGAGGTCCTGATCAGATAATTTGAGGCCCTGATATTCTTTTTTTTTTTTTAAGATTTTATTTATTTACTTGACATAGACACAGCGAGAGAGGGAACACAAGCAGGGGGAGTGGGAGAAGGAGAAGTAGGCTCAATCCCGGGACCCCAGGATCATGACCTGCTGAAAGCAGACACTTAACAACCACCAAGGTGCCCTGAGGCTTTGACTTTCTTAAATGAAAAAGTAATTTCAAAATTAACATCAGTTTATTTTTCAGAGTACTTGAAAATAAGCTGTTGCCATGAGACTTCCAATTGTTCCCTCTTTGAGTCCATATCCTCATTAAAGTATTGACCAAACCACTGAGTCCACATTTCCACAACAAGAACAACATGGTGTTGCTGATATAGTTCTAGGGCTTTAGCTCCGAACTATCTTTAGGGCACAGTCAAGTATAGGTGTCAAATACTTCTGCCCATCAAAACAGATGATTTTACATTGTTAGAAATCTTTCTCAGAGGGGGAGAAGCAAGATGGTGGAGGATGAGGAGACCTAGATATCATCAGGTCCCAGGAGTTCCGCTAGATAGTTACCAAACCAGTTGGAACACCTACAGACTCAACAGGAGATCGAAGAGAAGAAGAGCAGTACTAGGAACAAAAAAGTGACCACTTTCTGGAAGGTAGGATGCATGGAGAAGTGAGTTAGAGGTGACATATGGGAAGACAGACTGGGGGGAAGGGCCAGCTTCCAGCTAGCAGTAGAGCAGCAGAGCACAAAATTGGAACCCTTAGACGTCTGCTCCAATGAGGGACATTTCCCCAGTAGCTAAGCGGGGGTGGGGGGGGGCGAAGGGGGGAGACTCTCACGGGGACAATGTGGTCTCAGGACCCATGGGGTCACAGAAGGACCTGGGGTGCTTGAGGGTGGCAGAGTTCCCAGGTAACAGAGCAAGAAGGCTGGCTGCAGAGACAGAGCTGAGGAATGTGCTCTCAGGTCAGGGTTACCTTAAACCATGATAGGAGGCATGATCAGGCCACTGCTCTTCAAGCAAGGACCCCACAAGTGGCAGGTCTGGGGAGACCCCCTCCTTCCTCCACCGAGGGGAGCAGCATGGGAGTGCACTGCAGGAATCTGCTGGGTTTGAGACTCCAAAGGGCGCCATGAGCCAGAGATAGAAATGCTCCATTGTCACAGACTAAGTGAGGGTGAATTGTGGCAGGAGACCAGGGAGAGAGTCTTGATTAACTGCTTTTCTCTGAGGGTTCATTAAGGAGTGGGGCCTGAGCTCTCAGCTCCTCTGACCCAGAGACTAGGAGGCTGCCATCTTTATTCCCATCCTCCAAAGCTGCACGGAAAGTGTTTGGGGAACAAAAGCTACCTAGAGTGAACCTGAGCAGATTGTTTAGCATGGCCCCGGCAAGAGCAGGGCAGTTCTGCCTCAGGCAAAGACATTTGAGAATCAATACAACAGGCCCCTTTCCCAGAAGATCGGCGAGAACATCCAGCTAAGACCAAGTTCACTGATCAATGAGACTGTGGAACTCCAGAGCTAGAAGAAGGCACCACATAGAATTCTTGTCTTTTCCCCCCATGATTCTTTAGTCATTCAAAGTTAAGTTTTTTTATTTTTATTTTTTCTTATTCTGTTCTTAAAATTTTTTCCTCTTTCCTATTTTAAGATTTTTAACTATTTTATCTTATCAGTACTTTTTAAAAAATATCTTTTTAAAATTTTCATTGTTTTAGTGATATTCTATCCCTTCATTGTATTTAAGCTTGTTTTTGGTATACATATAGTTTTTTCTTTCTTGACAATTTTGGGATACAGTTTCTTTTAATAGATAAAAATATACCTTAAATCTAGCACATGGCTTTGTTCTAGTCTCCAGCCTTATCACATACTTTCCTCTTTTTTCTTTTATCCTTTTGCCAACTTATCAATTCCTCTTTTAAAATCTTACTTAATTCTCATCTTTATAGTCATATTTTATCCCTTTATCATGTGTACCCTTATTTTTGTACATATATGTTTTTCTTTCTTTAAAATTTTGGGAGGCAGTTTCTTCTAACAGACCAAGATACACCCAGAATCAAGTGTGTGACTCTGCTCTATTCACCAGTCTAATCATATATAGAGAGACAGATAGATATAGAAAGATAGATAGACTTTTTCCCCCCTTTCTTTTCTCCCCAGTTTCAGGTCTCTTCTGATTTGGTTAGTGCATATTTTTCTGGAGTTGTCGCTACCCTTTTGAGTATTTTGTTCCCTCATTCATCTATTTTTTTTAAAAGATTTTATTTACTTATTTGACAGGAAGAAACAAAGCCAGAGAGGGAACACAAGCAGGGGGAGTGAGAGGGAGAAGCAGGCTTCCTGCCAAGCATGGAGCCTGATGCAGGGCTCAATCCTGGGCCTCTGGGATCATGACCTGAGCGGAAGGCAGTTGCTTAACCAACTGAGCCATGCAGGCGCCCCTCTCATTCATCTATTCTTATCTGGATAAAATGACAAGGTGTGAAAACTCACTGCAAAAAAAAGAACAAGAGGGGCACCTGGGTGGCTCAGTTGGTTAGGCAACTGCCTTCAGCTCAGGTCATGATCCCGGAGGCCCCAGATTGAGTCCCACATCGGGCTCCCTGTTGGCGGGAAGCCTGCTTCTCCCTCTCTCACTCCCCCTGCTTGTGTTCCCTCTCTGGCTGTGTTTCCCTCTGTCAAATAAATAAAATCTTTAAAAAAAAAAAAAAGAACAAGAGGCAGTACTGCTGACAGCTAGGGATCTAATAAACAGGAACATTAGTAATATGTCAGAACTAGAGTTCAGAATGATGAGTATCAAGGAGCTAGTGGGGCTTGAAGAAAGCATGAATCTATTTCCAGAGAAATAAAAGAACCAAAATCTAACCAAGTTGAAATCAAAGAAGCTATTAATGAGCTCTAATAAAAAATGGAGACTCTTATTGCTAGGACAAATGAGACAGAAGAAAGAATTAGTCATATAGAAGATGAAATGATGGAAAATAAAGAAGCTGAGAAAAAGAGAGACAAACAACTACTAGACCACAAGGAGAGAGTTCAAGAGATAAGTGATACCATAAGATGAAACAATATTAGGATAATTGGGATCCCAGAAGAAGAAGAAAGATAGAGGGAGCAGAAGGTATATTGGAACAATTATAGCAGAGAATTTCCCTAATTTGGCAAAGGAACAAGCATCAAAATCCAGGAGGCAGGAGAGGGAAGATGGTGGAAGGCCGGGTGACCCCATTTCGGGGAGTTCCCTGAAGTGAGCTCAATTCCTGCAAAAAAACACTACAGGAACACTGTGAGCACCCATGAAATCAGCCTGAAATGTGATATTCCGCACTTCTGGATCACTACGGGGGACAAAGAGCATCGGCAAAGAAGTAGAGTGGAGTGAGAGTGATCGGAGGGATATCCAAAGACAAGGGGCGTGGGAGAGGAAGCCCGCAGAGGTGACCCATTGGAAGGCAATACCCCAGAAGGACGAGTATCAAGGAGCTAGATACAACAGCAGGTTACAGTCTGATTCAAAGCAAATAAAAACGGAGTGCCTGAGGGGCAGCTGGGGAAACGGGGATATAGATTGCAGAGAGAAAGTGCGCCCAGTGTGGCTCAAGGGAACGCGGCGGAGCCCTCGGAGCAGAGTCTATTTTTCCACCACTTTTTCCTATTTCTTTTTTCTCTTTCCTCTGCTGCTTTTCTCTCCCTCTTCTCTCCACCCCGTGGGCCAGGCGCGAACCCCCCAGGGAAGGCAATTTTGCAGACTTGAGCTTGACGTGCAGGGCTATGGGACCTCAGTGCCTCCTGCCTGGGGGTCACTACAGACTCCCTGGGCACAGACAAAGTTGCATGACCCAAAATCAGGTGCGATTTCGAGGCACAGGAGTGAAACGACAAGTGGAGGCTTTAGACAGTAATCAACCAGCATCTGTGCCCACCCGGCTGTGACAGGTGGCCAAGGGAGAGGATACAGGGAGAGGCTGTGTGTCCCCCCACCCCCATAGTCCAAGGGTTGCTAATTAGGGGCTCTCTCTGGGAAGGAGGTCTGGGCTCAGACATTTTGCTCCAACCTGACTTCCTCAACAGCTGCAAAAGGCCGTAAAAGAACAAACCTTCCAGAGAACTAAACCCTGACAACCTGGTTACAATACACTTCAGTCCCTAGGAAGGGGGAGGAGAGATGCAGCCCAGGTAGAAGGGACTGAAAAACAGCCTGGCAGGCCCTGCCCCCAGAAGGCAAGCCAGAAACACAAGAGGACAACACTCAAACTGTAAAACCCCAACATCAGGGGAAAGGCAATTTATTAAACTCCTGGAACTGCCCCCAAAACTGTACGCTTTATTGATACAGTTTTTGACCTTATTTGCTTTCTTAACTTTTTCTATTTTTACTTTTAAAGTTTCCACTTTAAACTTAAAAATTCAGTCTCATGGTTTTTGTTCTTTTAATTTTTAACCCACTTTTTATCACAATATGATACTTAATACAACACTCCATAACAATTTTTTACCTTGAAATTTTTTCAAACACATACCTGTGTTTTCTGTTGTTGTTGTAGTTGCCCCTCGCTTGTTGTTTGTTTTTATCTGTTTTTCCCTTTCTTCTCTCTTCTTTCCTTTATTTTTTCTTTTAAATATACATATAGTTATAAGCTTCAAGGTCATCCTGCATTCCTATTCAATACTACCCCTATATACAACCAGTTCTAATCTCCCTATATCATTAGAAAGTGGGCTCCACTAACAATAATAACAAGACAAACCTGGGAGGATATGAAATACTTTTCTTACCCACAAAGAGTGTCTGCCCTTACCTTCCCACCCTAGTCTGTCAGTGTTTCTGTGTAATTGTTTTTGCATTTGTATTATATAAATACTGGTCTTGGGGGTCATTCAGGTTGGGCTTAGCTTTTTGATGTCTTCATTTACTCTTGATGGTCTTTTTCTTTACCCTGTAGTAGTTTTTTACCATATAAATCCTACCACTGGGCCCCACGCTGGCAGTGTTTTCTTTTCTTGCATCCTTTCTCCTCTTCTCTTTTTTCTTTCTTCTTCCTTTTCAGTGGTGAATTCTGATTGCTCTGAAACCTTCCAGTGACCAATTCACCTGGATAATGGCTGATATATTTAGCTATACACCCCCTCAACCACTCCTTGCCACAATGACTCAGAGGAGGAACAACCAACAGAAGAACCCTGAGACTGCAACCCCAGTCACAGAATTACTGGAAATAAACATAAACAATGTGACAGAAATGGAATTTGGGGGAGCAATCGTCCAAGCAATGGCTAACTTGGAAAAGAACATTAGTCTCAAAATGGAAACCCTAATAACAGAAGTGAAAGCGGAGGTTAGAAAGGCTATTAATGAGATGCAATCTAATTTAAATATGCTAAGAGCCAGAGAAAGTGAAGCTGAAGATTGTATCAGTGATTTAGAAGACAGATGGATTAAGAAGGAGGAGCAAGAGAAGTCTTGGAGCAAATAGCTAAAATCCCATGAAAACAGAATAAGGGAAATAAATGATGCCATGAAATGCTCCAATATCAGAATTATTGGAATCCCTGAACGAGCAGAGAGAGAGAAAAGCCTAGAAGATATAGTTGAAAATAATGGATGAAAATTTCCCTAATCTGGGGAATGAAACTAATGTTCATGTCCTAGAGGCAGAGAGGACACCCTGCAAGATCAATGAGGCCAGAAAAGCCTCCAGGCACATAATTGTGAAATTCGTGAATCATAAAACCAAAGAATATGTCTCAAGGGCAGTTAGAGGGATGCGATCCCTTACCTATAGAGGGAGGACCATCAGAATAACATCAGACCTTTCCACAGAAACCTGGCAAGCCAGAAAGGGCTGGCAAGACATATTCAGGAAATTACATGACAAAAATATGCAACCAAGGATAATGTACCCAGCAAGGTTGACTTTCAGAATGGAAGGAGAAATAAAGAGCTTCCAGGACCCCCAAAATCTAAAAGATTACACAACCACCAAGCCAGCACTACAAGAAATACTAAGAGGGGTTTTATAAAAGAGAAATGAACACAAGAGTGACACAGAACAGAAATTTACAGAGGTAATCTATAGAAACATGAACTTCACAAGCAACATGATGTCAATACAAATGTATTTATCAATAATCACTCTTAATGTGAATGGACTAAATGCTCCAATAAAAAGGCACAGGGTTGCAGACTGGATAAAACAATAGGACCCATCCATATGCTGTTTACAAGAGATACATTTTGAATCTAAAGACACTTCCAGATTGAAAGTGAGGGGATGGAGACCATCTTTCATGCCAATGGATCTCAAAAGAAAGCCAGGGTAGTGATTCTCATATCAGAAAAATTGGATTTTAATCTAAAGACTGCAGTCAGAGACACAGAAGGACACTACAGCATTCTCAAAGGGTCTATACACCAAGAAGATCTAACAATTGTAAATATTTATGCCCCCAACATGGGAGCAGCCAACCACATAAGCCAACTGTTAAGCAAAATAAAGAGTCATATTGATACAAATACATTAATTGTAGGATATCATAACACACCACTCTCAGCAATGGACAGATCATCTAAACAGAAAAACAACAAAGAAACAAGAGCCTTGAATGACACATTGGACCAGATGGGTCTCATAGACATATTCAGAACATTCCACCCTAAAACAACAGAATACTCATTCTTCTCGAGTGCACATGAAACTTTCTCTAGAATAGACCACATACTAGGTCACAAATCAGGGCTCAACCAATACCAGAAGATTGAGATTATTCCCTGCGTATTCTCTGACCACAATGTCATGAGACTGGAACTCAACCCTGTGCCTTTTTATTGGACCATAAAAAGTTCAGAAGAAAATCAAACCCTTGGAAGCTAAAGGCGATCCTGCTCAAGAATCTGTGGATCAACCAGGAAATCAAATAACTGAAACACTTCATGGAAACCAATGAGAATGAAGATACATCGATCCAAAACCTATGGGATACAGCAAAGGCAGTCCTAAGAGGAAAACATAGCCATCCAAGCCTCACTCAAAAAAATTGAAAAATCCTGAATACACCAACTCTCATTAAACCTTAAAGAACTGGAAAATCAACAAAAAATTAAACCAACCCCTCACACAAGACAGGAAATAATTAGGATTAGAGCAGAGATGAATGAATCAGAAACCAGAGATACAGTAGAATACATCAACAAAACTAGAAGCTGTTTCTTTTTTTTTTTTAAGATTTTATTTATTTATTTGACAGAGAGAAACACAGCGAGAGAGGGAACACAAGCAGGGGGAGTGAGAGAGGGAGAAGCAGGCTTCCTGCCAGGCAGGGAGCCTGATGTGGGGCTCAATCCCGGTTCTCCGGGATCATGACCTGAGCCCAAGGCAGTCGTGTAACCAACTGAGCCACCCAGGCACCCCTAGAAGCTGGTTCTCTGAAAGGATCAATAAGATCAATGAACCATTGGCCAAACTAATCCAAAAGAAAAGGGAGAAGACCCAAATTAATAAAATTATGAATGAAAGGGGAGACATCACGACTAACACCAAGGAAATAGAAACAATCATCAGAAATTACTATCAACAATTATATGCCAATAAGTTTAACTACCCAGAAGAGATGGATACATTCTTATAAACCAATAAACTTCCAACACTGAAAGAGGAAGACATTGACAATTTGAATAGACCTATATCTAGTAACGAGATTGAAGCAGTGATCAAAAACCTCCCCAAAAACAAGAGTCCAGGACCAGACAGGTTCCCTGGGGAATTCTACCAAACATTCAAAGAAGAAAAAACACCTATTCTCCTGAAGCTGTTTCAAAAAATAGAAACAGAAGGAAAACTTCCAGACTCTTTCTATAAAGCCAGCATTACCCTAATCCCCAAACCAGACAAAAAGGAAAACTTCAGACCAATATCTCTGATGAATATGGGTGCCAAGATTCTCAACAAGATCCTTGCTAACAGGATCCAACAATACATTAAAAAGTTTATCTACCAAGTGGGATTTATCCCAAGGATGCAAGGGTGGTTCAACACTCACAAATCAATGAACGTGATAGAACACATCAATAAGAGAAGAGAGAATAACTACATGGTACTCTCAATTGATGCAGAAAAGGCATTTGACAAAATATAACAACCGTTCCTGATCAAAAGTCTTCAAAGTATAAGGATAGAGGGAATATTCCTCAACCTCATAAAATCTATCAACGAAAAACCCACAGCGAATATCATTCTCAACGGGGAAAAACTGACAGCCTTCCCTCTGAGATCAGGAACAAGACAAAGATGCTCACTCTCACCACTACTGTTCAACATAGTGTTAGAAGTCCTAGCAACAGCTGGGGCACCTGGGTGGCTCAGTTAGTTAAGCGACTACCTTGGGCTCAGGTCATGATCCTGGAGACCGGGGATTGAGCCCCACATCGGGCTCCCTGCTTGGCAGGAAGCCTGCTTCTCCTTCTCTCAATCCCTGCTTGTGTTCCCTCTCTGGCTGTGTTTCTTTCTGTCAAATAAATAAAATCTTAAAAAAAAAAAAGCCCTAGCAACAGCAATCAGACAACAGTAAGAAATAAAAGGTATTCAGCTTTACAAAGAAGTCAAACTCTCTCTCTTTGTAGATGACGTGATACTCTATGTGGAAAACCCAGAAGACTCTAACCCCAAACTACTAGAACTCATACAACAATTTGATAATGTGTCAGGATACAAAATCAATGCACAGAAATCAGTTGTATTCTTATACACTAACAATGAAAATATAGAAAGGGAAATCAGAGAATTGATTCCGTTTACTATAGCACCAAAAACCATAAGATACTTAGGAATAAACCTAACCAACTCATGAAAGAAATGGAAGAAGACACAAAAGGATGGAAGAGCATTCCATGCTCATGGATCGGAAGAATAAACATTGTCAAAATGTCTATACTGCCCAGAGCAATCTATACTTTCAATGTCATTCCAATAAAAATTCCACCAACATTCTTCAAAGCATTGGAACAAACAATCCTAAAATTTATATAGAACCAAAAAAGACCCTGAATCACTAAGGAATTGCTGAAGAAGAAAAACAAAGCTAGGGGAATCTCGTTAGGTGACTTCAGGCTTTATTACAAAGCTGTGATTACCAAGATAGCATGGTACTGGCACAAAAACAGAGAAATAGACCAATGGAACAGAGTGGAGAGCCCACATATGGACCCACAAATCTATGGTCAAATCATCTTTGACAAAGCAGGAAAAAATATCCAGTGGAGAAAGGACAGTCTCTTCAATAAATGGTGCTGGGAAAATTCTACATATAGAAGAATGAAACTAGACCATTCTCTTACACTACACACAAAGGCAAACTCAAAATGGATAAAAGGCCTCAACGTGAGGCAGGAATCCATCAAAATCTTGGAAAAGAACATAAGCAGTAACCTCTTTGACATCAGCCACTTCTTTTAAGACATGTCTCTGAAGGCAAAGGAGACAAAAGCAAACATGAACTTTTGGTACTTCATCAAAATTAAAAGCTTCTGCATAGCAAAGGATATAGTCAACAAAACAAGGTGGCAACCCAGAGAATGGGAGAAGATATTTGCAAATGACACTACAAAGGGCTTATATCCAAGATCTATAAAGAACTACTCAAACTCAACATCCAAAAAGAAGATGAACACATCAAAAAATGGGCAAGAGACATGAAGAGGCACTTCTCCATAGAAGATATACAAATGGCTAACAGGCACATGAAAAACAGACACATGATAGTTCATCGTCACTAGCTATCAGGGAAATTCAAATCAAAACCACACTGAAGGGGGCGCCTGGGTGGCTCAGTTGGTTAAGCGACTGCCTTCGGCTCAGGTCATGATCCCGGAATCCAGGGATCGAGCCCCACATCGGGCTCCCTGCTCGCGGGAAGCCTGCTTCTCCCTCACTCACTCCCCCTGCTTGTGTTCCCTCTCTGGCTGTGTTTCTCTCTGTCAAATAAATAAAATCTTTAAAAAAAAAAAAAAACAGGGGGGGTCAAGATGGCGGAAGGCCAGGTGACCGCATTTCAGGGAGTTCCCTGAAGAGAGCTGAATTCCAACAAAAAAACCACTACAAGACCACCGTGAACACCCATGAAACCAGCCTGAAATGTGATATTTCCCACTTCTGGACCGCCACGAGAGACAAAGAACATCGGCAAAAAGGTAGAAACAAATTGGAGGG